>JAQZBX010009215.1:0-46512 GCA_029593785.1 Cabassous unicinctus
AAAAAGGAGAAAGAAAGACAAGTAGAAATTTTTTTTAAAAAATTAAAAAAATAAAAGAACAAAAAACAAGCAAACAAAAAAACCCCCAAAACAAACAACAAACAAAAACAAAGAAAATCAAGCTTCCTTCTTAGGCCCCTAAGGAGCTTCTCAGACTGCCCTCTGCAGGATTTGAACTGGGTTTTAGCAAGTAAATTAACTTAAATTTTAAAAAGGAACCTTTTTTTTTTTTAAGAAAAATTAAAGATCGAAGAAAAGCTAATACAAAAAGAATGTCTATATGTTCCCTGTCATAAAGCATCAGCTGGATGTCTGATACCCCAGTGGATCATTTCTCTAAGAAGAACTGGGAATTGAACCAGGGACCTTGTATATTCAAGGTGGAAACTCCTCCACTGAGCTAAACTTTCTCCCTAGGTTAGTTAGCCTTTCAGAAAGCTATCTGCCCACTTTCCCTCTGGCAGGTTAGAATCTTAGCAGTTTGCCAGGGGACTGACTGTGCCTGCCCCTCTCTATTCTAATGCTTTCTCTCCCAGGGTGGCTGGGCATGACAGCTTGTCTGACCAGATCCCCCCTCCACTCTCCTGGTCAGGTCAGGGTCCCTTCTAAGATTCAGAGGGGGCTCAGCTGACCAAATTCACCACAAAGAAACTACTCTGGACCCTCTTCCAGACCCCTCTTCCTCCCAGGGAACCTTATATAGGCTTTTGAAAGTTTATTGAGCTCTTCTTACCACCTATTTCCCTTAGGGGAGTTGGAATTTTAATAGTTTTGAGCTGCTGGACTAGTTAGTAGCTTGCCTCTGCCCCCTCCCTTCCCAATTTCCTCTTTCCCAGGGCAGCTGGGTCTGACAGGCTGCCTGAGCAGATTCCCCTCTCCCCTTTCCTGGGGCCCCCTCGGTGCTGTCTGGTATCCTCCCTGAGTGTCAAAGGGGGCTCAAGTGCCCAGACCCATGGAAAGGAAACCACTCCCCACCCTTCACCAGAACCCTCCTCCTCCCAGAGAATGCTCCCTCCCATTCGCTTGCTGGTAAGAGTCAGGGGGTCCACAGAGGCTATCCACCTTGAGGTGGGGCTAAGCCACCCTCCTTTTCCAGCCACAGGGGCGAGCAACTAATGGTTTTCCCTTAGGCTCTCTATCTCTTTGTTCAGCTCCCTCTTGAATCGATGCCCCAAAGCCTCCTGCTCTGTGGGCTCCCAAAACAGCTCACTCGGGCAGGATTTTGCTCCTTGTCAGCCATTGTTTGCAAGAGACCTGGGGAGTGCCCACCTACAATGATACCGATCCGTCTTCCCAGAACTTCCCCTGTGCTTTTGATTATAGCTATCCTAGTGGGTGTGAAGAGGTATCTTGTGGTTTTTATTTGCATTTCTTTAATGACTAATAATATTGAATAACTTACCCTATGTTTATTGGCCATTCATATATCTTCTTTGAACAATGTATTCAAATCCTTTGCCTGATTTTAGAAATTAGAATATTTGTCTTTTTATTGATGAATTGTCAGATGTTATCTTCTAGATACAATTTCCTTATCAGATATATGATTTTTGAATATTTTATCCCAGTCTATAGGTTGTCTTTTCATTTTCTTGGTGGTCACTTTTGAAGTTCAAACATATTTAATTTTGATGAAATCCAACTTATCTATTTTTTCTTTTGTTGTTTGTGCTTTTGGTGATGTTGAAGAAATCATTGGTTAACCCAAGACCATGACGATTTAATTGTATGTTTTCTTCTCAGAATTTTATAGTTCTAGCTCTTACCTGTAGGTCTATGATACATTTTTAGTTAATTTTTATCTATGGTGTAAAACAAGTATCCAACTTCATTCTTTTACATGTTGATATCCAGTTGTCCCTGCATCATTTGTTGAAAAGACTATTCTTTCCCATTGAATTATCTTGGCACTCTTGTCATTCATGTCATATTTTATGCACATCTATGTTTTTAGTGTCAAATATTTCTTACATTGAGTACTAGGATAAATTTTTCCCTTAGGAAAAGGACAGTGAGATTCTTCCTTCTTGGGAATCCACATACCTTTGAAGTATGAGAAAACTTACACATATACCCTAACTGTTGAATGAATTTTTAAAATAATATATTTTATTACAGAAGTTCTAAACTTATAAAACAATCATGCACATGTGTAGAATTCCCATACAACAACCCTTCATCAACACACCATACCATTGTGGAACATTTGTTACAGATTATGAGATAATATCATCAGACTATTACCACTCACTATGGCCCATAGCATACATTTGACATATTTTTTCATACCCTCCCCATTAGTAACACAGTACATCTTTGGCATTGGTGCAAGAATATTACAGTATTGCTGTTACCTATAGTCCATAGGTTACATTATTTGTATTTTTCCCATGCTTCTCCACATTCCCACAACCCTGCAATAGTGACATACATCTATTCTAGTTCACAGAAGGACATTCTTGCATTTATACCATCAACCACAATTCTCATCCACCTCTGATTTCACTGTTAATTCAGTCCCTAGATTATTCTCTACCTTTCTTTCAATTGACATTTACATCCCTAGACTATCTTTTTCAGCCACAATACCATTTATAAACCAACTGTGTTAGTTCTACTCAATTTGTGTTACCATCAACTCTATCCATTACCAAACTTTTACAGTCAAGTTAATCAAAAGCTCTACATACATTAAGAATCAGTACTCCTTCACAGCCCTCCTCTTATCTACTAATAATCTACACTCTAGGTTTTAACTGCATGCATTTATTCTTCATATTTAGTTCATATTAGCAAAACTACTGCAATATTTGTCCTTTTGTGTCTGGCTTATTTCACTTTGCATAATGTCTTCAAGATTCATCCATGTTACCATATGTGTCCCAATTTCATTTCTTCTTACTGCAGTATAGTACTCCATCATATGTATATAGTATATTTTGTTTATTCATTCCTTGGTTGGTGGGCACTAAGGTTGTTTCCATCTTTTGGCAATTGTGAATAACACTGCTATGAACATCGGTGTGCAGATGTCTGTTCATGTCACAGTTTTCAGTTTTTCTGGATATATTCTTAGCAGAGGAATTGCTGGATTATATGGCACTTCTATATTTAAATTACTGAGGAACCACCAAACTATCTGCCACCGAGTCTGCACCATTTTACAGTCCCACCAAGAGTGTTCCTATTTCTCCACATGCTCTCCAGCACTTGTTTTCTGCTTTTTTTTTTTTTTTTAATAATGGCCATTCTCTGCAGTGTGAGATGATATCTTATTGTCATTTTGATTTGTATTTCCCTAATAGCTAGTGATATGGAACATTTTTTCATGTACTTTTTGGCCATTTGTATTTCCTTATTGGAGAAATGTCTATTTAAGTTTTTTGCCCATTTTTTTATTGGATTGCTTACTCTTTTATTGTTGAGTTGTATGATCATGATGATATGATATATAGAATGGAAATCAAACCCTGATTGGCTATGTGGTTTCCAAATATTTCCTCCCATTGAGTGGGCTGCCTTTTCACCTTCGTGGCGAAATCCTTTGAATCACAAAAGTATTTTAAATTTGAGGAGGTGCCATTTATCCATGTTTCCTTTCGTTGCTTGTGCTTTCATTGTGAGGTTTAAGAATGCACTACCTACCACCAGGTCTGGAAGATGTTTTCCTACATTTTCTTCCAGGAGTTTTATAGTGCCATCTTTCATATTTATGTATTTGATCCATTTTGAGTTAATTTTTGTATAAAGTGTGATAACAGTCCTCTTCTTCCTTTTGGATTGGATATCAGTTCTCCCATCACCATTTGTTGAATAGACTGTTCTGCCCCAACTGGATGGGTATGACAGGCTTGTCAAAAATCACTTGACCATAGATGTGAGGGTCTGTTTCTGAGCCATCAATTCGGTTCCATTGGTCTATGTGTTTATCTTTATGACAGTACCATGATGTTTTTACCATTGTAGCTAGGTAATATGATTTAAAGTCCAGAAGTGAGAGTCCTCCAACTCTGCTTTTACTGTTTAAGATGTTTCTGGCTAATTGGGGACCCTTACTCTTCCAAATAAATTTGATAATTGTGTTTTCCATTTGTTTAAAAAATGCTGATGGAATTATTATCCAGATTTATTGAATCTGTGTTTTAATTTTGGTAGAATTGACATCTTAATGATATTTAGTCTTCCAATCCATGAGCTTGGAATGTTGTTCCAATTATTTAGGCCTTTTTAAAAATTTTCTACTAGCAATGAATTGTAGTTTTCTGAATGCAATTGCTTTACATTCTTGGTTAAGTTTATTCCTAAATATGTGATTCTTTTAGTGTCTATTACAAATGGAATTTTTTCCCTGACTTCCTCCTCATATTGTGCATTGCTAGTGTATAGAACACCACTGATTTTTGCATATTGATCTTGTATCCTGACACTCTGCTGAAATTGTTTATTAGCTCTAGTGAATTTGTTGTAGATTTTTCGGGACTTTCTAGGTATAGGATCATATCATCTGCAAATAACAAAAGTTTTACTTCTTCCTTTCCAATTTTGTTACATTTTATTTCTTTTTCTAGCCTGATTGCTCTAGGTAGAACTTCTAGCACTATATTGAACAACAGGGGTGAGAGTGGGCGTCCTTGTCTTGTTCTTGATCTCAATGGGAAAGCTTTAAGTCTTTCATCATTGAGTTCAATGTTAGCTGTGGGTTTTTCATATATGGCCTTTATCATATGAGAGGGTTTTCTTCAATTCCTATCTTCTGTAATATTTTTATCAAGAAAATATGCTGTATTTTGTCAAATGCCTTTTAAACATCAATTGATAGGATCATGTGATTTTTCTTCTTTGATTTATTAATGTAGTGTATTACGATGATTGATTTTTCTTGTGGTGAACCACCCATGCATTCCTGGTATAAAACCCATTTGGGGAAGTGGATGTGGCTCAAGTGGTTGGGCATCCATCTACCATATGGAAGGACCCGGGTTCGATCCCCAGGACCTCCTGATAAAATAAAAACAAAACAAAAAACCCATTTGATCATGATGAATAATTCTTTTAATGTGTTGTTGGATTTGATTAGCAAGTATTTTGTTGAGGATTTTTGCATCTATATTCATTAGGGAAATGGGTCTGTAATTTTCATTTTCCCTAAGATCTTTATCTCGCTTTGCTATTAAGATAATATTGTCTTAATAGAAGGAGTTTGTTACTGTTCCTCCTTGTTTGAATTTTTTTAAGAGCTTGAGTAAGATTGGTATTAAATCTTCTTTGATTGCTTGGTAGAACTTACCTGTGAAACCATCCCTTCTCTTCTTCTTCTGGGATACCCATGGCACATATGTTTGCATGTCTCTTGCTGTCATTTAGTTCCCTGAGATTCTGTTCAATTTTTTCCATTCTTTCCTTCTTCTCTTCTTTTGTATGTTTGCTTTCTGAGGCCATGTCTTAAGCTCCCCCATCCTTTTTCTGCCTCCTCAAATCTGCTTTTAAATGCCTCCAGTGTATTTTTAATTTCACTTATTGTGCCTTTCATTCCCATAAGGTCTGATATTTTTCCGTGTATGCTTTCAAATGATTCTTTTGCTCACCCAGTGTCTTCTTAATATCCATAATCACTTTAGCCATATCATTGAATTTTTAAAGATTTGTTTGAACATCTATGATTAGCCATATCAAATCCTTTATGTCATCTGGAGGCTTATCTTATTCCTTTAACTGGGCCATATCTTCCTGTTTCTTGATATGGATTTTAGTTTTTTGTTGGTGTCTTGGCATCTGGCTTACTAGATGTATTTATTCTGGGTGTACTTTCTCTCTTTAGGATTTTCTTGCCCTTTTTCCCTTGCTGCTTGTGTAATAGGAGTCAAGGTTGTAGCTGGTACTGTGAGCTGTGGAGGCTGAAGCTGCCAGCATTGCCCCAGGAACCAATGAATTTCTCCCACCTTTCTCCTCTGCCAGGAGTAGAGACAGAGCCACAGCTGTATTTAATAATACAAGTCATGCAGGCCAAGACCATCTGTATTTGCCTGGAGAGACTGATGCAGCTTCATGCCTCTTCTTCCCCTGCCTGGGGCAGGGATGGAGTTGCAGGTGTGGGCAGCATCTGTGCCATGCAGGTCCAAAATGACCATGGTTGCCCAGGTATACTGACGTATACCCTCCTCCCCTGCCAGGGTTGGGGATGGACCTTCCAGTGTGCCCAACAATCTAAGCAATGTTGGCTGAATGCATCTGCAGCTTCCCTGAGAGGCTGAGGGAGTACTGTCTCTTCTGCCCTTTAGGGAGTGAGGATGGAACCACAGGCACCCAATAGTTCAGTCCATAAAGGCCCAAAGTACCTGATGTTGCCTGGAAAGGCTGTGTAATCATCAGCCCCCTCCTATCCTATTGGGGGCAGAGATGGAGCTACAGGTGTCTGACTATTCAGTCTTTGTGGGCTAGAAGCACCTGTAGTTACCCAGAGAGGCTAGTGAAACACCGCCCCCTTCTTGTCCTATCAGGGATGGGGGTGGAGCCACAGGTGCCCAACAGTTGCCTTCATGCAGGCCAAAAGTGCCTGCAGTTGCCCTTAGAGGCTGAGGAAACACCGTCCCCCTCCTATCTTATTGGGGTGTGGGGATGGAGTCCCAGGTGTCCGACTATTCAATCTGTGCAGGCCAAAAGCACCTGCAGTTGCACAGAGAGGTTGGTGCAAGTCCCCCCAGCTTCTTCTCTGCTGGAGGTGGGGCTTGTGCTTAGGCTAGGCTCCAATCCTATCTGGGTGGAAAGAAGCCCCTCCCTACCATCACTGTGATTTTCAGTCAGCCCCGCTTCCCCTCATGCCAGGGGTAGAGTTAAAATGATGGCTACTGGCCTCTTTCCAACTTGGACAGGTCAGACTTTAGCTGTTTTGAGAATTATGCTTTAGCCAGCAGAATTTACTAATCAGTAGCTGAAGTCGGTGGCCAACTTTCTCTTCCTTCCCTGATTTTGGGAAATGGAGCTTCCAACTCCAGCCACAGACTAGCTCCTGAGGCGGCTTGCACTGCTAGTGGAGGGTGGTCACTGACCTCCGTGGCATGGAGTGCTCTACTTATGAATCTTCACTACAGATGGGAAGTCTCCTCCTTCCATTCTTTTAAGTATGTTGCAGGTTGCTCTTCTGGTCTCCTGGAACCTCCAAACAGATGCTTTAGATAGCTCTGTTTAGATTACTAACTACCCTGTGGGATGAGCTGACTTTTGGAACGCCTCACTCAGCCACCATCTTGCCCCATCCTCTGTTGAATGAATTTTGACATAACTGCATCAAGTTATTATAATTGAAAGCATATTAATTTGTTACTAATGAAAATTTAGAGTTATAGTGTACAGTTCAAAAATGAATATTTTTGTGGAGAAAGATTGCAGTTGTTTCTAAAATTATTTTACTGTGGTGCACATGTTCTCCCAAACCTATACCAACATTATTCATATTCTTTAATCTATATTATTAGTCTGCTTTTGTTTCACTAATTCCATTGGGGGGAGGCTGTTGAACTTGAGATAGAAGTATGCCATTCAAATAAGGTTGATTATTATATTTGGCTACACTTATGAATGCTCAAATAATAAGCAAAGAAGCTATTATGTCATTTTTTGTTGATGCTATTGCTACTGTTGTTGCTATATTAATGGAGAATTTACATTATACATTCCTTCCTTCTACTGGATAATATTGAGTTGTCTGTGCATGTATTAATAGTCCAATAACAGCAGTTAATTAGGTTTGTATTTTAAAAGGCATAATGAATAACAAAGTGGATAGAAGCAAAATGATGATGACATTGATTCCACTGATGTACCTGTAATGTCATATTTATATTCAAAATCTATGAAAAGTTTACTAAGCTAAGGCTCTCATTTGTTTCAATGAGTTAAGTAAAAAGTTGGGAATTAATGGAAAATTTATGAATAAAATAATTGATTTGCAACATTTCAGTAAGCCTGATTAACTTAAGTATAAAAGTAATGTCTAGGAAAATATTAGAGCTCATACATTTGAGGGGTCACTAAAATCTAGTCTGAAAAATGTCAGAAACAAGGAAAGCTATGGGAACCTAGGTAGCCCAGACTTTGGACTTTTTGGTGGTTTCTTCAAGGTGCTATGATCACCTAAGATGAATCAGTTCAGCTGCTTCCATCCTATTTTGTTTTACTTTCATTCTGCTTAAGATTAAAATTCCAGGGAGTGAACATCCGGTTAGTCAAGTTGAGGTCATAAATCACATGCTTTTAGTTAAGGGCAGGCTTGGCTTCTGGACTAACAGACTAACAGTTTCCCAAACTATTCCCTGTTTAGGAAAAGTAACTTTCCCAAACCAAAATTGAAAATAAATTGAAAAGTCTACATATGCAATGTTAGAAAAATTAATTCATGCACACATTGAGATATTATAGATATTATAGAGATATTAAATATGATGTTTCAAGGAATATGTATTGCCAAAATTGCTCAGGATATAATGGTACATAAAAAAGTACCATGCAAGCATATATATTTAGTATGGTACAAATTATTTTAAAAAGTACATGGTTTTGCTTAGAAAAAAGCCTGTAAAGAAATGTAATAATTATCTCTGGTTGTCAGAATTAGGATTTTTATTTTCTTGATTGTAAATTTTCTTTTTTGTAGGTAGGATGTTACATCTCATTTTTTCTTATAATAAAAGAATCCATGCTCATTTCATAAATCAAAAAGGAAAGCATAAAAGGGAAAAGATGAAAAAATAACCCCTATAAATCTATACATATAAAATTGTCATTATTAATCATTTATTTTATATTGTCAAATACTTTAATTTTGTTTTTCACAAATTCTCCAATATAAGCCTGTAGTGCTTTAAAATTAGAATAAAGGTTTGTATATCTTTATTTTTCAGTGGAATTGTGTGTATGTTTTGTACAAAGATATTCACTGTATCTTTAATCAAAATAGTAAAAATTCAGCATAAGATTATTGAGGAAACAATTGAATGTCTGCACATTTTGTCTCCTGGAATATTAATAAAAGTAGATAACAAACATTCTACAAGAAAATTCTGGTAGTTTGAAAATTTTGTAAGACTAGATAGGCTTTGGTCAGGGACCTAATATAAAATTAGTTTTGAAATATAAAAGAGGTATTGTCTTGAAAATTGTGTTATTTGGTAATCTGACTTGTCCCTTTTGCATTCATTTAAATTTTAGGAAATTCATCTTATATTTATGGAACATCTATTTGCAATGGGTTGTTTCACTTAGTATCAACTTAATATTGAGATATTGTGAACAGTAAAAAAAACTATAGATAATGACATAGTACGTACATAAATTTTCAACCTACTTAGAACCAAATACATCGAATTGGTAAAATCAAGTTATAAGATTGTTAAATGGAATTATGACAAGAGTAAACCAACAGTGAATAATATTAAACCAGAGGTAGCAGGGTGAATTTGTGTATATTGCATTTGGAGATGTGAAATTATTTGTGTTTGGCAGGGGAGGTGTGTGGGAACATGAGTGAAAAGAAATAGATTGTTAGTGAAATTCTTATATAAAACATCTAGATTATTCTAAGCAAATATTAAGAATTAAAAATAAAGAGAAAAATTGAATAAAGAAAAGAAACCAGAGCTCAGGGCTTCTAATTGTATATTCATAGAGGAGGAGAAACTAAAAAAATTCTGTCACATAAGATATTTCAATCTTAGAAATTCAGTGGATATGAAAATCCTGGGAAGAGTTATTTTGAGACTTGACAAATACTACCAGGCAGCAGTTTTAATATTACCCTGGAATATGATACGCCATTTAAAAAGACCAGTGGTACTTTGGACTATGTATGTCAGTGTGTTGGCACAAAACCCAAGAGACAAGAGACTGGTTTCAGGTCTAGAATACCATAATTTTACTACCCACATGGGCCTTGGTGTTTCAGGTTTCAGGTGATTTGAGGAGTCTGGAAGATTGCACACCAGTATTTAGAAGATTATAAATCAACCTGTGTGCAGGAACGCAAGTCTGCATTTTGATGAGGTTCTGGAAGAGATGTGAAAACAGTTCAGGAAAAGCTAACTAGAAACCAGTAAGCAAAGGGATAGAAAATAGGAGGGTGATCTCCATGAAACTCTACGAAATAACAAAGAATGGAATCCTAGCTCTTGCTCCTCTGGGGCCAATCACATCTTCTTCCTCACGCTTGCTCTTATTTTTTTTTCATTCCCAGGAATTTTGTTTTACCCTCTGCTTTTGCACACCCTTTTCATTTCTAACCCTCTCACCACTCAGTGAATTTTGGAAAAAATATTTTAAAACTATGTTCTCAATATGTTCATATAGGATATAATCCAAAACTCAGAAGAAATTCTTTATATGATTTTTAGCAGTGATTCTCAAAGTATCGTCCATAGATCCCTTTGGGTTCCCTGAGACACTCTCAAGAGGTCCATCAAGTCTTTTCATAGCAATATGAAATCATGATTTGACTTTTTCATTGTGTTGACATTTGCACTACTGGTGCAAAAGCAATTAAAGTGCCTAGCTCACTTACTAAGACAGTGGCACTAAACTGTACCAGTAGTCATTGTATTCCCCATTGCCACTCATGCCCATTAAAATAAATAAATAAAATAAATTAATAATTAAAAAACCAGTTTCACTAAAGAATGTCTTTGATTAAGTAGTGTAAATTATTAATTTTATTTACTCTAGAACCTTAAGTATACATCTTTTTAAAATTCTGTGTGCAGAAATGGGATGTATCTAAAAAGAATTTCTGCCACTTACCAAAGTATGATGATGATTAACTCAAGACAAAGCATTTGTGCAATTGCTTGAGTTATAAGCAGATCTAGCCACTAATTCCCAGAACATCATTTTTACTTCAAAGAATGACTGCAAGAGAAGTTATGGTTATTTAGGCTTTGCAATTTGGCATACATTTTTTTCAAAAATGAATGAAATGATCCTGTCATTTCAAGAAAAACAACTAACATCATTTGTTGTCAGTGACAAAATTTGAGCTTTCAAGAGACAACTGGAATTTTGGAAAACAGATTTGCCACCATGAGCTCAAAGCTTTTCAATATTAAAGGAATTTCTGATGAGATTAGGAGCGATATTAACAAATGGATAAGAAAATGTTTCAGTATTTGGAACCAATACTGAATTCAATCAACCAATATTTTAAAAATGAGCAAAAATAATAATACATCCATTCAAAGTACAAAATAGACCAATAGATTTTAATGAAACAGTGTACAACAAATTCATTATCATGATTTCAGATTCCACTTGTTGAGTTTTTAGTAAAGTATCAAAGAAGAATGTTCACAGTTATGTGAAATGGCTATTAAACTACTCCCTAGAATGAGGGCATCATGATGGCAGTGTAAGACATGCTGGTATTCCCCCTTAGAAGCAGGAAAAAAAGGGGGGAGGCAGAAAAATTATCTCAAAACTCTGGAAGATGCTCAAGACTAAAGAACATGTCAACAAAGGCTGAATAAGAAAACAAAACAAAACAACAACAACAACAAAAACTCCTAAAAACAGTAAAGGAGCAATGGGACAAATTTGCCATTCTGGGTCTCTCCCCCATGTTGGGATCCATGGAGTTGGCTCTGAGCGTGTATATTCATGTGCTTGTCTCTGGGATCTCATTGTGGCTGTGGGTGGGTGACCTGTGTGTAGTCAAGAGTGGGACATTGAGACCCAATCTGCCCATGGTATTCCATGTGCACTCAAGTGTGCACCTGATTCCCATTGGCAGAAGTCTGGAGGCCCACAGGTATTCCCAGTGTGGGTCTTTGGGGACTGAATACTGGTGCACCTAAATGAAAATATTGGGTGTCTTTGTACATCAGCCCCAAATGGCTCTGTGGAAGACAGACTCAGTGTAAGGGTCTGGGTCCCTTAAGCCAGAAGTTACTGAAGGCAGAAAAGCAGTGAGGAAAGGGAAAATGGACACAGAATTGCAGAGCATACCCATTTCTCTAAAGCTGGAGTTACAAGGCTAACCAGAGTACAGGAGCGGACCACAGCTACCAGGGAGGACACTCTGTAATAAAAGCAAAGTACACAGCCCAGGGCCCCTGGAAGAAAAGCTGGGAGAGGTATTTTTTCTGGAAGGGAAACAATCACACATACTAGGAAATTCTTGAAATTTACTATGCATTCCTGGTACAAGATGGAGGGTCAGAGAGACCAAGAAGAACTGAACTACTATACATAAGCTGTTCTACAAGCTTGGTGTAAATTGAATAACACAATGAAGAAAAGCCTTAGCACACAGCCAATCTACATTACACCTTAGATAAAAGGGCAAATCAGACTTCCAGAATTAGTATATCAAAATAACCAAATTCCAGAATTAGTACATCAAAATAACCAAATGCCCAGACTTCAACAAAAGATCACAAGACATACAAAGAGATAGGAAATGATGTCCTGTTCAAAAGAACAAAATAAAACAACAGAGAAAGCACAGACATTGGAAAAATTAAATCAAAGATGTTCAGTCAACTCTCCTAAATAAGTTCAATGAGCTAAAGGAACCCATAGGCATAGAAGTAAAAGAAGTAAAAAAGACTATGCTTGAACAAAAGAAGGAATTAGACATTTTAAAAAGGATCAAAACAAAAATTTTAGGGAAGTAAAAAACATAGTAATAAAGAATAAAAATCTACTAGAGGCATTCAACAGCAGATTTGAAGAGGCAAAGAAGGAATCAGCAAACTAGATGACAGAAAAATTAGAAAGTATTCTATCTAAAGAGCCGATAGGGAAAGAATGAAGAAAAGTGAGCAGAGCCTAAGGGACCTGTTGCTACAACGTGAAGCATACCAACATATGGAAGTCCCAAAAGGAGAAGAGAAAGATAAAAGGGCAGAAAGAATATTTGAAAAACTAATGACTGAAAACTTCCCCAAATTGATGAAAGACATGCATATACCTACCCGAGATGCCCAGTGATTTCCAAACAGGATAAACCCAAATAGACCTATAAAAAACAAATATTTGAATACCAAAATATCATTAGACATATAATAACAAAAATGTTGAATGCCAAAGATAAAGAGAGAATTTTGAAAGCAGCAGGAGAGGAGCAATAATCACATACAAAGGGACCACAATAAGGTTAAATGCCAATTTCTCATCAGGAACCATGGATGTGAGAAGGTTGGTATGACATAATAAAAGTACTTATAGAGAAAAAATGCCAGCTGAGAATTATTTATCTGACAAAACTGTCCTTCAAAAATGATGGAGAGTTTTAGACATTCATAGATAAACAAATACTGAGAGTTAGTAACCTATCTGAAATGCTAAAGGGAGTTCATGTTGAAAGGAAAAGTAGATAATAGCTTGGAGCAGAATGAGGCTATATAGACCTCCAGTAAAGGTAATTACATGGGTAAATGAAAACCCCAGTAATATTGTATCCTTGGTATGTAACTCTACTCTTTATTTCCTATAAAATTTAGAATATAATTAATTAAAAATAATCACATTTCTTGCCATAACCTACAGAATTGGGTGAGAGAGAGTGTAAACTACAGTGTAAACTTTAATCCACGCTTAGTGGCAATGCTTCAAAATGTATTCATCAATTTCAATGAATGTACCTCACTAATGAAGGATGTTGTTAATGTGGGAAAATGTGGGAGGTGTGGGGAGCAGGGCATATGGAAATCCCCTATATTTTTTATGTGACATTTGTGTGATCTAAGTATCTTTAAAAAATCTTTTTAAATAAAAGAAAAAAAATTCTATGTTATAGACATGCAAAATATAAATATGTGTGACAAAACAACATAAAGAGGGAAGCAGCTGTGGCTCAATTGGTTGGGCTCCCATTTACCATATGGGAGGCCCCGGGTTTGATTCCTGGGGCCTCCTTGTGAAGGCAAGCTGGCCTGCCGGTGTGGCATGGTGAGCTGACGGCCCACGCGGCACGGTGAGCTGGCACAGCAAGATGATGCAACAAAGGGAGACAAGCAGACACAGAAAAATGCAAAGCAAATGGACACAGCGAGCACAAGCAGCAAGGGGAGATAAATAAATAAATAAAAATAAATCTTAAAAAAAAAGCATAAAGAAGAGGAAAAAGGAGTGTAAGAGCAGAGACTGTGTATGCTATTGAGGTTAGGTTGGTGTCATTTCAAAATAGTTTATCACAGATTTAGGATGTTAAATAAAAGCCTTATGGTAACCACAAGAAAAGTATTTAAATTATATACAGAAACAGAAATGAGAAGGGAATCAATCTGTTGCACCACAAAAGATCAACTATATACAAAAGAAGGTTAGTATAGGGGAAATGAGAGACAAAAAAGGTATGAGACATGTAGCCCTTTGGCAATTTGATGTAATTATGAATTCCAAAAATATAATTGGATCATGCTTGTAAACTGATCTGTTAATGTGGGCATGATTAAGTTATGATTAGGGCATTGACTGGGCCACATCAGTAGGGAGTTGAGCCTCACCCCTTGGTGGGTGGGGGAAGAAAATATAAAAGGCATCACAAGAACAGAGTAGCAGCAGTTTTGAGTAGCAGTTTTGATGTTGGAGAGAAGGCCCCAGGGGAAGAGAAGTGAGCCGTTCGTCTGATAGTCTACAGCTGACCTTGTGGAGGAAACAGAGGAGCTAAGCCCAGAGAGAAACGCAGCCCCGGGAAGAGAAGAACCCAAGAAGCCTGAACCCTGGCAAAAGTCGGCAGCTGTCTTGCTCCAACACGTGGCAATGGACTTTGGTGAGAGAAGAAATTTCCGCTTTATGGCCTGGTAACTGTGGACTTCTACCCCAAATAAATACCCTTTATAAAGACCAACCCATTTCTGGTATTTCACATTAGCTCTTCTTTGGCTGACTAATATAAGACATATCAGAGACAAAAGACATAATAGCTTAAGTCCTGCCTTATAAGTAATTACTCTGAATGTAAATGGAATTAATTTTCCAATCAAAAAGACATGGATTGGCAGAATGGAAAAAAAAAAAAAAGAGAAACAAACATGATCCTATTATATGTTGTTTACAAGAGACTAATCTTAAACCTAAAGAAACAAATAGGTTGAAAGTAAAAGGATGGAAAAAAATATTCCATGCAAATAGTAACCAAAAGAGAGCTGGAGTGGCCATGCTAATATCAGATAAAATAGACTTTAAGTGATAAGATGTTACAAGAGACAAAGAAAGACACTGTATATTAATAAAAGGGTCAATCCACCAAGAAGATGTAACAATTACAAACATGTATGTATCTAATCACAAGTTCCAAAATACATGAAACAACCATTGACAAAACTGAAGGGAGAAAATAGACAGTTCTACAATAATAGTTCACTACTATTATACACTACTTCAATAATGGATAGAACATCTAGAAAGAAGGTGAGGAATATTGTAAACCAACGAGATCTAACAGACCAATACAGAACACTACACATATACATACTCTTAATCAATGGTTCAAAGAATAAATCACAGGGGAAATTAGGAAATATCATAAGTTGAAGGAAAAGGAAAACACAACATACCAAAATTGTCAGAACTCAGAGGGAAATTTATAGGAACAAATTTAACCAAGGAGGTGAAAGACTCATACACTGAAACTACAAAATGCGGCTGAAAGAAATTAAAGAAGACCTAAATAAGTGGCAAGTCATCTGTGTTCATGTATAAAAAGGCTTTATATTATTAAGATGTCATTACTATTCAAAGCAATTTACAGATTCAAAGCAATACCTATCAAAATCCCAGAAGGCTTTTTCCAGAAATGGAAAATCTGGTCCTTAAATCCATATGGAATCACAAAGGGCCCCTAATAACCCAATCAGTATCGCAGAGGAAGAACAAAGTTGGAGGTCTCACACTTCCCAACTTCAAAATGTACTACAAAGCCACAGTAATCCAAACAGTTATTGGCATAAAGATGGATATATATAGACCAATTGCATATAATTGAGAACTAGGAAATAAACCCATACATCTATGGCCAACTGATTTTTTTTTTTCAGTTTGAATTATCCTCATTTTATTTTTTACAGATAGATTAAAGTCCAGAGTTCTTAAACGATTCTTCCTTTAAAGATGTAGAAGTTGAATTCACATCTTTAAGATCCTAGTCCAATATTCTTTCCACTATACCATCTGTATTAGTCAGCCAAAGGGGTGCTAATGTGAAATACCAAAAATGGGTTGGTCTTTATAAAGGGTATTTATTTGGGGTAGAAGTCCACAGTTACCAGGCCATAAAGCATAAGTTTCTTCCCTCACCAAAGTCCATTGTCATGTGTTGGAGCAAGACCGCTGCCGACATTTGCCCAGGGTTCAGGCTCCTTGGCTTCCTCTCTTCCCAGGGCTGCATTTCTCTCCAGGCTTAGCTCCTGTTTCCTCCATAAAGTCAGCTGTAGGCGATCAGGCGAACGGTTCGCTTCTCTTCTGGGGCCTTCTTTCCAACATCAAAGCTGCTTTTCAAAGACTGCTTCTCAAAGACTGACTGCTACTCTTTTCTCTGCCTTGCCTTTTATATTCGATTCCCCACCCACCAAGGGGTGGGGCTCAATGCCCTAATCATAACCTAATCATGCCCAGATTAACAGATCAGTTTACAAGCATGATTCAATTATATTTTTGGAATTCATAATTACATCAAATTGGCCAACGGTTACACTCCACCCTCTGAATTCCAAAAATACATTACAATATTTAAAAAAAAACCTTAAATCAGTAACAATTCAACTACAAAATCATATCATCAAATTGGCCAATGGTTACACCATCTAATATATTAAATTCAAGATTCGTGAAGGGCATCTGTTGCATATATGATTACGACCTACTGATTTTTGACAAGGGTGCCAAGTACATTAACTGGGGAAAAAATAGTCTATTCAACAAATGGTACTGAGAAAACTGGATATCCACTTGCAAAAGAATAGTTAGACCCTGTGGCAGTTTGAGATTATTTATGAATTCCAAAAAGAGAGATTATGTTTGAAACTGGTCTGTTCTTCTGGACATGATACTCTTTGATTGTATTATATTCAGATGAGATAACTTTGATTAAATTATGTTAAGATTAGGGCTTCAATTCAACCATGTCATTAGGGTGACTCAGTTTGAGTCCTCGCCCCCTTTGTGGGCTATATAAAATGGACACTCAATCAAGGAGACATACAGAACCAGATATGTGAGGAAGAGGATCCTGCAGCCCCAGGAAGAGAGATGAGCCAATCAGCTGATAGTTTACAGCTGACCTTGTGAAGAGACCAGAGCAGCTGAGCCCAGAAAGAAATGAGCCCTCCAGCCTACAGCTGAGATGGGAAGGAGCTGGGACCATGGAGCCTTAAGAGAGAGAGGAAGGCTGAACCCTTGCAGACATCGCCTGCCATCTTGCTTCAACACATGGCAACCAGGCTTTGGGTGAGGAAGTACCTTTTATGATACCTTGAGTTGGACTCTTCAGAGCCTTGTAACCATGAGCTTTTATCCCAAATAAATACCCTTTATAGAAGCCAACAGATTTCTGGTACTTTGCATCAGCACCCCTTTGGCTGATTAATACAGACCCATAACTCATACCATATACAAAAATGAATCCTAAACTGATCAAGGACCTAAACATAAGAGCTAAAACCATAATACACCTAGAAGAAAATGTCAGGGGGATCCTTCATAATCTTGAATTTGATAGTGATTTCTTAGGTATGACAACAAAAATATAAGCAGCAAAAGAAAAATAGATAAGATGGACACCATCAAAATTTAAAAATTTGTGTTTCAAAGGATATCCTCCAGAAAGTGAAAAGACAATCTACAGAATGGGAGAAAATAATTGCTAGCCATATATCTGATAATGGTTAAATGTTCAGAATATATAAAGAACTACTACAGTTCAACAACAAAAAAACAAATAACCCACTTAAAATGGGTAAAGGACTTAAATAGGCATTTCTCCAAAGACGATATACAGATGGCCAATAAGCACATGAAAACTGCTTAACATAACATCATTGGTTATTAGGGAAATGCAAGTTAAAACTATAGTGAGATACCACTTTATAGCCACTAGTTTGGCTATTATTAAAATTTTTAAAAACCAGAAAATAATCTGTATTGGTAAAGATATGGAGAAATATGAACCCTTACACATTTCTAGTGGCACTGTAAAATGGGGCAGCCACTTTTGAAATCAGTTTGGCAGTTCCTCAGAAAGTTGAAAATAGACTTATCATATGACCTGACAAACCCACTTCTTTGTATATAACCCAAATAATTGAAACAGGTACTTGACAATAGCCAAAAGGTAGAAGCAATCCAAATATCCATTAACAAAGAATGGATAAACAAAGTGATATATATATATGTATATAATGGAACATTATTCAGCTGTTAAAAGGATAAAAGTTCTGATGCATGCTACAATATGGATGAACCTTAAAAACAGCATGTTTAGTGAAATAAGCCAGGCACAAAAGGGCAAATATTGTATGATCTCACTTATATGAAATACCTAGAAGAAGCAAAGTTCATAGAGTCGGATAGGAGATTATAGGTTACCAGAGGCAGGGAGGAAGGGAGGGTGGGGAGTTATTATTTCATGGGTGTAGAGTTTCTGTTTGAGGTGATGAAAAAGTTGGGGTAATGGATATTGGTGGATATTGGTGATGGTAGCACAATATTGTGAATGTAATTAATACAACTGAATTGTACACTTGAATGTGGTTAAAATGGGAATTTTGAGTTGTATATATGTTACCACAATAAGAAGTTTAAAAAGAATTCTCCTTTTTCAAATTACATATCTGTGTGAAGCCAGATTTTTCTTCATATTCTTCACCCAAAAGTAAATAACAACATTTGAATATGTATGCAGATTTAAAAATCTAGATATTAGACCAAATATTTAGGAGATTTGCAAAAATATAAAACAGTGCCACTCTTGTCATTAAATATTTTTTTGTTTTAGAAATATTGCTGCTTTTAATTTAAAATGTTATATATGTCATCACTTATAATTATTACAAACTAATTAATAAATGCTTTCATGATTTCTCCATTTTGATTTCTAATATGGTGAATATCAATAGATTTAACTCACATAAACAAAAGTCCTTTGGGGTCCTCAATAATATTAAAGTGTATAAAGGGATCCTAAGACCATAACTTATAATATGACAAGGATGGATTTGATAAATTATCCGATTCTATGTTGCATTTATGTCTGTTACACCGTAGACTTGTATTAATTAGGATTATGATAATGTTGGTAATTGAGTACCTTGAAGTTATGCTAGATAGAGCAACTATTTTGTCACATTATACAAGTAAATCATCCATTATGATAATATGAGCTAAACATTGTTTCAGTATTGCTTTTAATATTTTAATATTCTTCTCTAAACTATTATTCTTTTTGTTGTTTCCATAATGGGATATTTCATGTCATTGCAAATAATTCAAAACTATAATTTTAATGACTCCATAATATACCATCATAGAGTTTTTAATTTTTTTAATTATTCCTATAGTTATGGAAATTGAGTTTCTTTCTAGTTGAATCGAAACTTTTACGTAAACTTAATTCATTAAAAATGCCAAACATTTTACATTCCTATTAATAGTCACAAGATCTTTTGTTGTGTAAATTGGAACCAAAAATGTATGTCTTTTTTGATAAGGAGACAGAACTGCAGGAAAGTCCATGTAGAGCACACAAGAAGAAGATATAGTCAACTAACACTTAAATCTGGAAGAAACAATTCCAGATGCACAGTGCAGTATATGGAATTGTTCTCTTTTGCTTTTGAGTGTGCTTCCTGGTCCTTACTAGAGGTGGACATCACAGATGTGTCTTGGTTCACTACTTTGATGCACTATTTCCTTCTTTTGCCACTTTTCATCTAGTTTGTTACTATTCCCAAGCTTTTTTCCTACCTTTTGGAATTAGAGACAAAATAATTTAAATATTAACATTGAGCAATTGTCTGAAAATCGATGTATTGTCTGATTTATAATTTCCCACCACTTTTCAGTAGCAAACAGTTTTCTTTTAGATTTCCAGATCGAAAAATTTTAAGAGATTTGAAATATCCATTAAAATCCATCTTATTGAGCCCACCCTAAGACATCTCATTAACAAAACTATGAGATGTGGTCTGAGGGGCTCACTATGAATAACAAAAACACTAAGAGCACTAAGGAAATTCCCAGAGATTAGAGATTATCTCCCATGAGCCTGGATGAAAGCTAAATCTCTCTTTGGGCAAAACCAAATTCTTTGATACACAATCCTTCAAATAGAGTAGAGTTATAGGTTTGCTGTTATCTAAGAAAGAGAATCATTATACTCCAAAAGATCCAAGAATCTATCTCTAGTCAGGGTAACATTACAGTGTTAAAACAATTTTAATTATCATTTTACCTTAAACCCTAGTACTTATTATCCTCTAGCAATAACCTTGGTACATCATCTCCTTCTCATAGGATAATCTACATATCAGTTTTTAAAAATAGCTGTCATTTTCAAGGTCACTTGAAATGACCTTGAAAAATTTCCTTCTGTTCCTAAATTTGGTAGTGGTAATCAACAGTTTCCACCTTCTTTCTTCATAACAACTCTGTAGAGATGCCCCGTCCCAGGCTGCTTCTTGGCTCAGGGGAAACTGATCTTGCCCTTGCCAGTGATTAGTTCAGCAGTGGACTGATGACCTAATACTAACTACTGAAATTGGAGGGACGTCTGCTCCAGGGCTTCTGGAAAAACTTATTTTGCACCCAAGAAAAAGCCATAAGAAAAGATGGTCTTTGTTCTTCCTCTGAATGTTGCCTGTCCAGCAACATCTTGCTCAATCAGCACTGAGGATGGCAGAGCAGAGATAAGAAAAGAACATGGATGCTTGGTGAAATTATTGAGCCACCAAACGAGCTAATAGGGAAACCTATCCTTCCTCTGGACTGCCTTCATTTGAGCCGTTTTGAAGCCAAAAGCATCCTAGTCAATAAACAGTTGACTGGTTTGCATGTAAAATGTGATGATATTTAGTGCTGTCTGAAATTATTTAAAATTATAGCTTACCTACCATTCTCTATTATATTTATGATTATCTTATATATTGATTACTGGAACTGATATACAAATGAAAGGAAACATGGAACCAATAACATTCATTTAGCTATTATCATAATATTCACAGGGGCACCCATTCCCATTCCCAGCCCTAAGAAACTGCTATTTACTTTCTGTGCCTATAGATTTGCCTTTTCTGGATGTTTCATATGAATGGAATCATGTGATATGTCATCTTTTGTGTCTGGCTTCTTTTACTTAATGTAATCTTTTTGAGACTCATAGTACTTCATTCCTTTCATTGTCACATAGTATTCCATTATATGGATAAATCCCTTTTTGTTTATCCATTTATAATTCATCTGGATTGTCTCCATATTTTGGCTATTATGAATAACACTGCTTTCCATCAGTGATGTGTGTGTGTGTGGTAACATCTGGTGGTGGTCTCAGATTGAGTAGTCACTTGGTGACTTCATAGCCCAGACAAGGGCCCAGTGACCATCTAGCCATGGTCCTCCCGACACAGATATTGCATGCTCCTGCACTGGCACCCACTCCTTCAGAACACCCACTAATCAACCATGTTTCACCTGTGCCCTGGAACGTTATTCCTGCTTTTCTGACAACTGTGGACAAGCTCTGGCCTGGACAACCCAGCGATCTACTCTGCTGTACAGAGGGCTGAACCACACCTTCCCGGTGAGGTCCCAAGGTCCTTTTAGCTTTGGGAAGGGCAACTGTCCCATGTTTGTACTACTTTTGGATACTCTACCTCAGCCATAGGGTACCTAGAGTTTTCTTTACATCTGTACAGTTACTATCTTATCATAATTTAATAATTATTTATATTAGATGTTGTGTAAATTAATATGTTATTTCTGTCTCTTGATTGGACCTTAGAATGATACCAGTTGCTAAGTTTCTTTTGCCCAGTTAATATTATTGATTTTCAACTTCCTCAGTTTACATATTGCTATCTTTGAAAAATAATTGAATAAGACTGTTTTATATCATCTTCACACTTGTCTTCATGGAAGATGGCTTTTTCACTAGCAAATATTGAACATAGTCTAGAATTACCTCCAGAAAGGAAAGTTAGAGCATTCATTGAGCAAACGAAGTGTTGTTGATCCCATTTCCAATACAAGTGCTTGTTTTAATATTGAGTTATCCTCATGACAGATTTTGTAGGGATTGATTGTTTTTCACCAAGGTATACTACTAAGAAGACTAAAGACAGCATCTTGAAACTAAATGAGGTAGATGTAAAGTTTTTCATATGGTCATCTATACAATGATTATTTAAATGTAAAAGATTTCAACGAAACATAACTATATACATATAAGTTTTAAGATATGAAGTCTTTAGTTCACAAAGTCATTGGGTAATTGTGACTGTTTTTATTTCTGTTGCCAGGGCAACATTACATTGTGTGGGTCATTATCTCTTCCTTACTCTTTTCCAGTGTCCTCATCCAGAAAATGGAGATAACTTCTTTTGTTTTCTGCATTGATTAACAGCTGAGGTTTAAGAATGAAAACATTCCTTTTTGACTAATATCTAGTTCATTTCATCATTTTTATTGGAAAGTTATGGCAAAACTGTACATGTCTCTGTTTTCTTCTCAATTCTTTTCTCTACCATCCATATATACCACCAATCAAACTAACTAACTAAATTGAGTTTTATTTTGGAACATTCACTCATTCTTTCATATAGTAGATATTTATAAGCACAGTGTCAGGCACTATGCCACAAACAGAGAGCTATTTCTGGCAAATATGATATAGTGAAAGGGACCTAGGGCTGGAGTTGGACAAATCAGTACTCATATCCCAGCTCTAGACTCTTGAACACTGTATCACTTTGATTAAGGTATTTTTCCCTTGTGTTTTTAGTTCTCATTGTAAAATAGTGATAATGATATATTTTGGGGTTTTTATGGTAAAGTCTAAAGTTCATGTTTGTCAAGTGTATAACACAATGCTTGGCAGCAAGTAGATACTTTTAAACACTATTAACATTGTGTTTGGGTATTTTTCTAATGACCAAAAAAATCACATTACTTTTATATACTGTACATGTTCTCAGCCTGGAAAATTTCCTGGAAAATTTGCTCTTACCTACTTGAGGAGGTTCTCTTACAAAATGTCCACTTTTCTTGCTATCTTGAAAGAATTTATTTTATCCATTTCTGTGCCTCCTCTGTGTCTCAGAAAACTTGGGGTTTCACTTACACAATATTATAACAAATTGCCATTCAAGTATGTCTCTGTTAATAGACTGTCTGCTCCTCAAGAACAGAAGCCATATCCTTCACATGTATATCCCAAACCTGAAATTGGGCTTGTAACCTGGTAGGCAACTCAGTAATTATTTATTCTTAAGTAGAAATGAACCATGCCTTAGGGTATAAAAGTCTTATATTGTACACAAAATAGACAGCATCAAAAGTACTGAAAATTTATTTGTTAAATAGTATTTTCTCTATAACTATATTGTATCTGAATAGCATGTTGTTCAAATACATATTTATTGGAAATTTCTACATTAGTTAAATTATTCTGAATGAGCTCAGAGAACAAATCTTTTTCTTTAATGCAATGGCTTTTCAATGCTAACATACATCTTTCCTTATGAACAAGCAGTGTTTACATACTTTTCCATACTGTGGTGAGTTGAATTATGTACCCCAATTTAGATAGTTTCTTGGTCTTAATCTGCATTCTTGTGGGTGTGAACCCATTTTAAATAGGATCTCTTGAAGATGTTATTTTCATTAAGGTGTGACCCAGATGAATGAAGTTGGGTCTTAATTTGTATTACTCAGAAGAAATTTGGAGAGAGAGAGAAGGAGAGAAGCCATGTGGAGGAGCTGGGAGTCTGGAGCCCGAAGTCAACAGAACCTGGAAGGGAAAGGAGAAGACTTCACCTTGTGATGGGAAAGGAAGGAATCCAAGGATTGCCGGCCAGTCAGAGTGCTGCTGACCCAGGAGGAAGCAAGCCTTCCAGCCTCCGAAACTGTGACACAACAAATTTCCACTGTTTAAGCCAGCCCATTTTGTGATATTTGTTTTAACAGCCTGAAAAACTAACACAATAACTCTCATATTAAAATATTCAAACTTCATCTTTAAATTACCAAAGAAACACACAATTATAATGCAACTCTTCTGTCTTAAAAGAAAGTGAAGTTATTTCTTTTTTTAAAATTCATCAATTCAGTTAAATGCATTTAGCATTTAGCATTTTTATACTTTTAAAAACTCAGATTTTTAAATCTATGTCGTTGTTTTAAATCTCAGGCAATATCTTCTTCACCATTCTTATTTTGGACATTAATATAGTACTTTTTGTTATTATTTCATGGGATATGCCAAAATATAACTTTTAAAATGTCAGTAACAAACAGTAGAAATAGAAAAATGTTTTGTTGACAAATAGTTTTCATATTCAAACATAAATATTTACTCATTACCTCTTGTATTTATAGGTGAGGAAAGTAAAATAATATTTATCTTTCATATAGCTTTAATTAGTAAAGCCCTTAGCTTTAACTAGTAATTAGTAAAAACCTTCATATTGCTAACTCAAAGAATATAGCTCTCTACTTCAATATTAATCTCACCACACATACATATTTTTTGTTATGAATTGTTATGCATGAAATTGAGGGGAAAAAAAACGTAACCCAAACAACGTAGATTGCTTACAGAACTTCAATTCAATGAAGCCCATTTATCTGGATGTAAGTATTCCAATTCTCCAGGCCTCTAGAACACAGCCCCAAATCAAGAATTAAGTTCAAAAGCTTTTGAATACCTCAAGTAGCTTTTCATAGCCCTTGCTTTAAATTAAAATCTAGATAATTTCACATATAAATTTTTAAATAAACTCTTTTTTAAAACAGATCTCCACAGATTTCCATTTCCAAACCCTGTCAAACTAGAAAGAGCAAATTATTATGGACTGCAAGATGGGGTGGGGCTAGAAATTTCTAGAAGTAGGCATACTCTTCTAGACAGAAAGGGAAGAGAAGAATTAAAAGTAGGAATAAAGTATAATTACAGCATATTTGCAAACTATTACATAAGAAGACTGAATAAGTACCTATTTTTAGAATATTTCCATCAGTAATAGTGAATACAGAGTGTTTTATTAATTCTAGAGGCAAAGTCCATGAAAGAGAAAATTTAGGGATACTTCTTTGAAAAAAAGTAAATATCTTCAAGATCTTCAAAACTCAACATATTGAAATATCTTAAAAAAAAACAAGCAAACAAAATAACAACAAAAAACTATGCATAAAACTAGAGTTGATAATCACCTAGGAGAGGACAGAATAAAAACCATTATGACCTTGTGAATAGAAATTGCAGCAAAACAATTTGGTTTCTCTATTTGACAAAGTAAAATGTCATGTTGAACAAGACAAAAATAATAGATTTCACTTATCTGTGCTTCAGAGAGGCTTTCACATATCTGTACCTGTATATATTCTTTTGAAAAAGATATGATCCTTCATCATCTATTCCCAATTTTCATATATAAAAATGATGAATTACCCCTTTGTTAAAGAAGAATTTGTAGTGTCTGTGGATAGTAACAATACATACTGGCTGTCAAAAAAGCTTCTGTGAGGTCAGTAACTCTATAAAATTATTTATATCCACTACATCCCTAGCAACTGAATTACTAGAAGCTGAAATTGCTGACAATATGCTAATTGAATAGAACTTTCTTTTATTTTTTCCCATATCCTACCCATTTTCTGCATTTAGCTACTCTGACACATTTAAAGCGTCTGGATAGTTTTATGCTAAGGTTGTTTGAATTTTGAAGTGCAACATTTTGAGTGTTATTCCTAATTTCTGTCAAAAAAGTCTACTAAGGTATAGAATTGTAACTTTATATAGAACATAAATTTAGCTCAGTTTAATATTCTGGACATAACTTTGTGTCAACTACATTAAAACTTGTTCTAGCTGGCAGATCTTCTCTGGTTCTAAACTGATCATTTTGAAGGATTCTTTCAACCACTCAACTCATCGAGTGACTCCAGGATTCAGTTTACCTATTTTGATAGACCCATTAGAATGCAGTTCAAAATCAATCATTTTTAAGAGGCCATTTTTTTTTAATGATCAATAAGTAATAATAATGGCTGCCCTTTTTTTCTGGTAAGATTTTTTAATTCATCCTTTATAACATAGAGCTCTGACATTCCCAACAAAGTAGTTATCTAAGTGCCTAAAATTAATTAAAGGCCTATTTTGAGAAATATTTTGTCCTGTAAGTATTCTTTTAGTCCCTTTTATGAAAAACAGTGAAGATGCAGCTTCTCAGGGAGAAAACATGTCGTGATCATAAGGGTTTCTAATAAAACACCAGTCCTAGTGAAATCTGCTTTTAAAATGAAAGCATTGAGAGGGCAGATGTGGCTGAAATAGTTGGGCGTCCTTCTCCCATATGGCGGGACCTGGGTTCAATCCCCGGGACCTCCTGGTAAAATAAAGAAAAATATAGAAGGCACGTGGCCTGCCAGGCCCCGTGTGCAGGCACATCATCAGGCCCCGCAAGTGGGTGAGCCCCCAGGCCCCATGCACGGTGCGCTGCCAGGCCCCACGCATGGGCGTGCCAGGCCCCGCCGAGCCATGCAGCAAAATGATGATGTAACAGGAGAGTGACACAACGGAGAGCCAAGATGAGACGCGCCGATAAACCAGGAACTGAGTTGGCACAAGTGGCAGAACACCTTTCTCCCACATTGGAGTTTCCCAGGATCGAATCTCGGTGAAGACAGGAGGAGAAGGATGAGAAAAGAGGGCAGGAAACAGACACACAGAATTGCCCAGTGAATGGACACAAAAACAGCAAAAACTGGGGGGGCAGGGGTCTTTAAATGGATAAAAGTAAATAAATAAATAAACAAACAAACAAATAAATAAATAAATAAAAGCATTGAACTGTGAAACGTTAGACCCAGATTTCAATCTCAAACTTCCTAGAAATTATGTCATGGTAGCTAATCACTCCATTATATGTGATATTTAACTTTGTTGAAACTCAGTTTTTCCTCTATTAGGTAGGCAGTTAAAAAAATTTAAGAACTTGCTTTGTGCAAAGTGTCTTTACATTGTATTCTTGTCAGGGAATAGTTATTTTCAGGGAATAAAAATGTATTCAAGCTAGTATAAATAAAATAACTTACTTATTATAAGAATGCAGTTGGAAATCTCATAGGCCAAAACATAGCTAAGACATATAGAGATTGGAACTGGAGCTGAGGTCAGAAACCAAATAAAAATATCTCACTATCATGGAGTGGGTGTAGCTCAGTGATTGAGCATCTGCCTCACATGTCCTAGGTGCTGGATTCAATACCCAGGACCTCCTAAAAAAAAAAAAAATATATATATATATATATATATATATATATATCACACTCTCAATGTTTGCATCATTTCTCTCTCTCTCTCTCCATATATATATATGTATACATACACACACACACGTGTATCTCACTCTCTCAATGTTTGCATGGTTACTCTTATTTCTGTTTATATTTGCTTTACTCTTTTGGCTGGTGTCTTCTTTGCTCATGGCTAGACATAGCTACCCTAGCCTCAATTCTGGGTCACTCAGTTCATGTTCCCACAGCATTCTAACTCACTCTGTCTCACCCCAAATTTAAGCATTCCCTAGAAAGAGAATCTTACTATATCCTTTAAGTGTGTGGATTGTTTCCCTGTGATCAGCGTCCTCATATACCCTCCTAAGGTATTGCTGTAGGAAAAGATGGGAGAGCCACAGGGTACGCACATGGTTGTCTAGGTTCATCTTTCAGCACAAGTTATACTTGGGGTACAGTTTCAAAAAAGGAGTGAGGGCTGGCTAGGCACTTACAGTGATTGCTATAATAATTTTTCACATTTTGTAGATGATGGACTTGAAGCTGAGGGTGGTTGAGAAATTGTTTTAACATCATAATTTATTAAGGATTAGTACCAACATTTGAACACAGATATTATCATTCTAAGTCCAGCAAATGGTTGTCCACATCATAAATGATCCCTTCTAACATTTAAGTTAATTGAAAAAAAAAGAAATCATGGATGTATCTCTAACAAACTAAGACCCACAGGGATTGATCAGGTCTCTTAGGTGCCAAAACTTTTTTTTGTTTGTAAAGGATACTTTACCTAGCGCATTCCTCTAAATCAGTGTTTCTCAAGACTTGGCCCAGTTAACACAGGCAAGTCCTACATCTTAATCATCTGGACGGATGGTTAAAATACAGATTCTGAAATACAGTACTTTTATACAGGGCCCAAATTCAGATCTCTGAAACAAAATCTTGATGTGGGACCTTGAACAATCTGTTTTCAGAAAGCTTCCCAGATGATTCTTATGAATGCAATGGTTTATATCCTCAGAGTTGTCTCTATTAGATAAGCAAAAGGTAATGTATGGTATTATTTTAGCTCTCTACAAAAATGCCTTTTTTGTAGAGAGCTTAATTAAAATTTAATACTATATTTTTGGATTTCATAGAATGGGGAAATTATCTGAATGAAGTTCTAAAAATTCTTATTGAAGCTCTATGTTTGATTTCCCTTAGTTTGGTGAGAACATGCATGTTAAAATTAGATGGAGGAGAAGCACAGTAACCTTGCCCTTCTTAGGGGGCCTTTGTAGATGACCTATCCCCTGAGCAGATGGCCCAGGGTAAGTCATGCGTTATGAATTTATTCATTCATTCATTCATTCAAAAAATACCTACCAAGCACATTGCAGCAAGCATGTTGGTTCTCCAGTATATCTGAGAATGACTGTGCTTATATTTCTAAGGTAGTTGGGGAAGAAACATAGGACACAGAGATATAGTTCATTTAATTATTGTTGGATATTTGCACTATTTGCTTTTTTCCCCTCCATTGCTGAAGTTGTTTTCTATAGGAAAAAACAAACTGAGCAGCAATGAAAGGGTCTTGACTTGCCTCTGCAGCCAGCAAGATTTATCAGTTTCTGAAAATGCTCAGAATGCTGAGTAATGCCTGCAAGTTAAACGGGCCAGTCAGCCCCTTTTCTGCAGCTCAATTAATGTCCTCTATAGTGCGTTTTGTCACACTATAACCATTTTTAAAACCCTGTTTCTAAGCTCAAAATGAACTTTAAAAATAAAACATACTATAAATTTACCAGTATTTTCTTTATTCAAATCATTAGCATCAAATTCCCTTTTCTAATGACCCCCTGTCTTTGTTATAAGATAGTAGAAATATTGAAAATGGTTATAGCTCTAGTTTCTAAAAAATGCTAAACAATTTCCTGAAAGAAATACCTTTCCTTGCACCCAGTGACTAAAGGAATTGATGTTACATTAGTTACATTGAATTTTCCATTAAAAAAAAGAAAAAGAAAATCTCGTTTTCATCTGAGCTGAGAACAAGCAGTGCTGCTCGATAAAGAAATGTTTTTATTTCCAGCCTCCCCACAGCATCTCCAAACTGCAGTAGTACATTGCTGCAAAGCTGTGCAATGTATAACTTTCCCTGTCAGCTGTTTAGCTCTCCTAAAAATTCATTTTTAGAGAGGGGGCAAAAAATAAAAATACAATGCAGGTTGTTTTATTATATCCTGCCATCTGTTTCATGCAGATTATGGTACTATGAAATGATAGGAATTGAAATAGAATGTAATTGTAGTGTGAATTAATTTTGGTAAATTGTATTATTTTTAGAAACAAATCTTTGAGAAATAAAATTTAAACTGTATTACTTGATACACAGGAGTAAATAGCAATGTAAACAAAATATATCTAATGAAAATATTAGATATTAGATATTGGACTTCTGGAATATGTTTTAGGGATTTTGCTTTAAAATATGAGTGGGGTTTTTTTGGTGAAAGTTTGACGTTTAAAATTACATAGTAGATTTGGTATAATAAACATAACACCAATTCCCAAATAACAGACATTTCTGCAATAAAGCTCAGCTTGCTCATGAAATGCAGTTATAAAATCAGTCTTCAGGAGTATATTATTATACACTTTTCAGTGCAAAGTTTCAAAACATGGTTGACTTCTCTCTACTACTTTATATTCCTGTGGTTTGCCTCATAACTTCTAAAGAGATTTCATAAAATCAAAGTCTTGAACCATTCTGACATCCTTAAATTTTTGTAAGGTATCACAAATCTAATTTCTTTTCACCTAAACTAAAGCTCTACTTGTAAAATCTTTTGAAGAAACCCCTTATAGTGTCTAAAATTAAACAAAGAATCCCTTCCTGAAACATGCAAACCCCCAATTTAAAAATCTGGAATAAAAAAAAATACATAGTAGAGCTAATAGGCTCTTTCTGTCCCATTATTAAATTAGGCAGTAAATTCAAGGGCTTATTAAGTTCATATCACTCTGTTGTATGCTATGTTAGTTACATTTTTTTTTTAAATCCATCTTGTACCCATTGAGTGTTAAAGACTATATAGACAGTAAGCTGTGGTGATGAGGAAAAGTTTTTTGGCCTGTACTCTGTTTAATAAAAGCAAAATTTTGCCAAATTCCCATTCATTCTTTTAATTTTGCTAGAAATGCATAGATTGCATCACCTCTAAGATTGAAGAGGAAATGCAATTACTTTAACTCACAAGTTTGTAGGTTTGTGATTCATACAAATTTAAGAACACTTTTGTCTTTGAGATTTTGGCTGTTCATTTAAATTCTCTTTCTTTCCTTGTTGAGTTTGCATGTGTAGGGCCTACTGAGCCAGGAGAGAAGCAATAGAATAAACAAAAAAGATAACTGATGTCGAAAGAGGCACCCAAACCTTTAAAAATAATTTCACATCAATACTCTAACCAATGATAAATGAAACCCTAATAGAGCATGTAGGGAAACAAATATTATCTCTGCCAAGAGCTGTGTTTTCAGAACCTTCTATTTGAAATTTCTGTTAAAAATGGAAGACAGTGTTATTAAAATAACCACTGTTATTTATGCATATTGAAGTCATAATGAAATTAGTTGATTTGATTTATCCTGCAATTTTATTTTTCCTTTCCATCATATATGTCCTTAAAAATTAACAGTGCTTTAGTGACTTTAACACAGTATTGCAAACTAGTCAGTTAGTAGATTAAGAGTCAGACATCCTCAATAAATATTCCTAAATAGCTCTGCCCAGCCATCTACCTATCCATCTATCTTTTAAACAAAGATTGGGCCAAGAACTGTGCTATTTTGAAATAGAACTGGAAAATCACAACTGCTTACTTGACTTCAGATGGTTGTTTGAGTTTTAACAGGTTCATTGTACCTTCTAGGAGGCAGAAAGGCAGATTTAAATGCTAAGAGAACTTCCAGATTGGATCTGAGAGTAACTTTATTAGTTATACATTAAAGCTCCTGGGAAACAGTATTATCAGCAAGGTTGTTGCTATGGAAAGTAAGTGTTTTATATCCATATATGATTCCATTCATTTATCAGACACAGAGACAGAAGCCAAAGGTAGGGTTTTGGTCTGTTCCACGTTATCAGTCTGAGTTTATAACCACAGTCACTCACCTTGATAATGTGTGCATAGAAAATCATCTTCACTATCTGGAAAGACAACTTAAAATCCTTTTAGCAGGTGTTTGACCTAGTCACAGATGCACAAACACATGCCTCACACTCATTTGCCCCTCTTATGAATGAGATTCTTTTTCTATAATAGATGCAAAATTATTTTAATTATTTGTATTGATTCAAGAAACCATAATTACTTACTCACTAAAGAAAATAATTTTCTTTGAGAATTAAAGTAAAAAGTGAATTCTTTCACTAGGTTATTGTGATCATTCTACCAATTATGAGAATCTGCTTGCCACCAATTTTAACAATTATTACCACCCGCTGTTGAAAAAATAGCTCACCGTGAGCTAAGCATTGTCTTCAAGAAAAATTCTAGAACAGTGAGTTTTCTCTGACCCTACTCTAACCTTGCACCGTCATTCCATCTTTTTCTATAGCCTCTTCCTCGTACTTGGTAATTCTGCCAGAAAATCCCCATTAAAAGTACTTCATCCACAAGTATCCTTTCACAGAAACTAATTAACAATTTTCCACCTGAATTCCACACTCTATCTCATCCCACCAAAAAAAGAACACATATGCCCTCAGTCTAATGGGTTGCTTCAGATACTGTGAAGTGAGTTCAACATTGAAAAAAAAGCAGTATCTTTAAATTAATTTACACTGATGTATGAACAGCTCATATACTTCTCAAAGAAAGGAATTCCCTTTCAAAAGGGAATGCTTGTTAACTGAACTGAAAACGTTACTTAATTGAATTTCGGACGATGTGAAGAGATATTTTTTAGCAAAGAAGACTTTCTTCAGATTTGGGGTTGTCAGATTTAGCAGTTTAAAAAAACAGGATGCTCAGTTAAGTTTGACTTTCAGATAAGTAAACAAAAAATTTTGTGTATAAGTATCTTTTGTTTCTCAGAAATTCAAGCTTAACTGGGTATTAGGTATTTTATCTGGCAACTCTTTTCAGAATGCACAAAAAATCGTGCTAGTTACTAGTATTCTTTGTTGCACGAAGCCAACCCTGTCCCTCTCTCCCTCTCATTTGCGAGCCCAGCCCCAGGTGATGAGTTCACCCTTGGACATCATTGTGCTTGCCCCACCCAGCAGCTGTCATAGCAAATTCAAGCACTATTCTAGGCCAACCCAGTAACATTTTAAAAACGAAAACGATAAGGCCCTTTCTAGCCCAGGGGACCTTGAAACCTTATTGGCTGACTAGAAAGTGAGAAATAGTTGGGAATTTGAGGAGAAAGAAGAATAATTTAAGGGATGCTTTAGTTGAATAGAATAATAATATTAAATTTATTTACAATGTTTTAACAAACATTGTGATTGAATGACTTCAGCTGCTACCTGCTATTTGAAGAAACCAAGAAGGAAATTTTTCTCAGCACTTAAGAATGTTAGAAAACACATTGAGAAGGAAGAGCTGAAATGAGTGCAAAAAAAGCAGAAGTAGAATTTTTGTATTAACAATCTTTTTCTAGTTTTTCTTCACTGACACCTGATAAAGAGGCATTGGTACCACGAGAATGGGCAGATGGAAAGGATGGAGGACATACATTGAACTTTGTTCTCTTGCCTCACAAGTTTATGACACATTCAGTTTGATGTACCAATAATATTGTTAGATTAGATGAGTATTAAAATGAGCATCTAGATTAGAGAAAAATTACTCTGGCTTCACAATTTTGTGATTGTTATAATAATTGGGTAACCATCATAGCACCAGATTTGTACCAGATTTGCTGATAATAGTTCAGGGCAGCAGTACAGCTCACTGCTTTTACATTCTCATACACACACATGCTGACTTGGTGAGTTGAGAGAGATGTCCAGTTTTCAATATCAATGCCGCAGTGTTCTACCTTCATTTCCCTCCACTTGAACTAAAAAAAGATGAATCCGTTGAAAATCAGAAATACCTAAATTTTTGAGTCAAGGTCCAAATAAATGGTCAAAAGCCTAAGGTTTATTTTGTAGACTAGCTTATAAAAGTAATTTACTTATATTTTAGGATATCCAATGTTATTCTTTTCCATTTGCCAGTTTCATATTCCGTGCTTTGTTCAGTGCTTTGTACATGGTATTCATTCAATAAATACTTGAGGAAATGAATAAACTGGATTCCACACACCATGTGTCAAACACCCAGACAGGGACAGACCTGGCTAAGGCTCTACTGTGACAGGCATGCTGGGCATCTGGTAGTGTGCACTTTGTACAAATCTGGTGATAATCATCAGCCAACTGGCACTTGATCTAGATAAAGCTGTAACAATATCTGGAGGGTCTCTTTAATCCAGCCCATTGTACAACAAAAGGTAAACACTTAGAATGACTGAATTCACATTGTAGGCTGAAATATAAACCAGCTAAATTAAGTATATTTTTTATAATAAATTGAGTATACTTTTGTCATAAGTATAAATAACATGTACAGAAAATTTAATATACAGTGAGTTGCTGAATCAGGAAATTCTCTGCCTTTCATTTTTCAAGATCTATTTTCCGTAACTTCTTTGAGTTTGCTTTGTAAATGGCTCTCTTTTGAACAAAAGCCTCTAGTAACAATTGTAGATAAAATTGTTCTCTGCCTATAATTGTTCAACATTCAAATTTTATACATAGAGAGTCTTTATCAACTCAATTTTCATGGCCCTGACACTTCTGGTCTCAGTTTCTCAAAACTCTTTAAGGAGATTCTCTTTGTCTTCAGGTCATTCTGATAAGGAAAAGTGTCAAACACCAGGTACTCATTCCCCAGGGTAATGAATTTATGTGTCAGCTTCTTCCCCCTGGCCCTCCTCAGCTGTCTTTCCTTTCCCTGTAGTTCTATTCTGCCTCGGGTTACCCGACTCCTTTTCAGTTCCATATCCTCTATGCCTTTGGTGGTTTTGCTTTGTGATGAAGTGGTTTCATACTATTTCCTTTGAGCAAGAAGAATAATTTCAACTTGAGTTTATGCAAAAGAGGCATCCCCCCACCCTAAGCAGAATTCCTCATTCAGAAAACTTGTGTAACACCATTTAAGCCCCTTTCTGGCTACAGGAATTCTCTTGAACCATTTCACACCCTCATTTGTTCAAGCAACACTCCTAAGAGTGAAGGGTGAAAGAAAACAGCTATGAATCCTTAAAAACATTAATGCCTAGAAAATCAATAAAGTTTCTACCAAAGGGATGAACTATATTTCTCCCAAGAACAGAGTCTAATCTATGACATGCCATGAGAACCAAAAAGATTTGTATACTAATTGGAAATACTGCGTTATTTCACTAAACTGTTATCTAGATAGATATCTTGATAACAAAGAGAGAGTGTAACTATTTTTTCCCTCTAATATCTTCTGTTAAAATGCTAGTGCTGGCTTCTTTTTCCTTCAAAGGAAATTGCACTAAGTAAACCTGATTTTTTCCCTCTCATTATTGTCCCACAGCAATAAAAGGAAAAATGCTGACTTTGGCACTATTTCCCCCAGCTGCTACTTAGACCCACATAACTCCCCCCTTTACTAGCACAAATGGCGAAAATGACCTGCATTGCCTGAGAGAGAACAGCACGAATAATGGCATTCACTCTGTCTCTGTCTTTGTGAGGTTTATATTAAATTACTTTTAGACCATGGTTTTCAAATAAAATTGAATGGATTCCTGACATTTTCATAAAGGAGAGGGAGAGAAGGAGAGAGATGAGAAGCAAGAATGATATGGGGCCTGAAAAAAAGGAAGAAAATGGAGAACCAAGAAGAGTTTGTAGGGAAAAGAAATGAGAGAGGGACGAGTGAGCAAATGAGCGGGGCTGGCTACCATTCTTTCACCTCTCCATGTAAAGCTGCTATGGCTTTCACCTTGCTCAAAACCCGCCATACACAACTTGGGTTTAGTCAGTGCCTCCCCAATTTCCAGCTAAGCAAGTCCTGGGAGACCTCAGACCTTTAGGCTTCTTTTAGGCATTTAGTGACTATCACCTCTTATTTGGTATCTCAAAATCTGCAACCACATACTCAGTCATGAGCAATTAGATTTCTATTTTCCATGTCCTCCCAAATCTCTTTGGTCAGAACACTCACCACTAATATAAGGATATTTACATTTTAACATAGATGACTTCTTTATTAAAGAAGCTTGATTTAATAATTTTGTTTAGGATCATTATTCTTTTTTTTTTTTTTCATTTTTTCATTTTTTAAAAGATAATTAGATTACATAAATGTTACAGAGAATATACAGGGGATTCTCATGTGCCCTGCCCCCCACACCTCCCACATTAGCTACAACTTTCATTGGTGTGGTACATTCATTGCAATTGATAGACATATTTTGAAGCATTGCCACTAAGCGTGGATTATAGCTTAATTGTAGTTTACACTCTCTCCCACTCAATTCTGTAGGTAATGGCAAGATATATATTGGCCTGGATCTGTTGTTGTAATGTCATTCAGAACTATTCCCAATTCCTTAAAATGCCCCTGTATTATACCTGTTTTTCCCTCTCTTTGCCCTCAGAACTCCAGTGGCCACTGCCTCCACATCAATGATATTTCTTTCATTGCTAGAATCACAATAAGTCTATAGTAGAATACTAGTAAGTCTACTTTAGTCCATAGTTCATTCCCTAATCCTGAGGATTCTGGGATGGTAATGCCCACTCCAACTTTAATTGAGAGGGTGCTTCAATCCCATACGACCGATGGATGGGACTCTCTTGCTTGCAGTTGTAAACACTCTTGGTTCCTTGGTATGTTGGTTATCTATCATCTCCTCCTTGTTAGTTATCCTGGGTGAGTCCAATGAACTAGACAGTAGGTGTTGCAACTCTGTTGAGATTCAGGGCCCAGCTGACACAGGGACAGTCCAAAGATTCAAGTCTCTTGGACGTACACCTACCAACTTTAATACTAATTATAATTTCAAATAGAAGGACAGAAGAGCCATGTGTAGGGAAACCACAACTGAGTCCAACTCTGTCATACTGGGGAGCATAATTTCCAAAGTAGGGTCCACTGGCAAGGGAACAATCTCCTGAGCTATCTACCCTGACTATAGTTTTTGGATGTTTTCAGAGCCCTCAGGAGTCCTGCTATTTGGGGTGGTATCTACTTTGGCAGTCAGTGAGATCCTGCTGAGACATGCATTAGCGTTACCTCTGGAATGACCTCCAGACTCACTTTGAAGTCTCTTAGCCATGTAAACTGATTTGTCTTTAGCTTTTTCCCCTTTTGGTCAAGGTCTTTTATTTTATTTTATTTTTTTCCAGATACATTGCTTGTTGGTACTTAGTAGCAATCCCTCGGTGACAGGGAGGATCATCCCCAGGAGTCATGTCCCATGCTGGAGGGAAGTTATTGCCTTTATATGCTGAGTTTGGCTTAGAGAGAGGCCACATTTGATCAACAAGGAGGATCCCAGTAGGTAACTCTTAGGTACCCTACAATACTAGGCTAAGTTTTAATTTCAAGAGCAAAGACTCATAAGCATAGTCATCAATATCAAGGGCCCATCAATGGACCTTACTGCTTCACTAGTCATTGCCCCTGTACATGGGGAATTGTTACTGTTCCATTAAAGAATGTGACAGAGCTCCCCAGGATGGGAATTTGACATTCTTTTGGTTATTGTGTGAATCGCCACCCACTGTGGCAATGCCCTATGAATTTGAGAACATGTTTATATGCCTTCTATGTATGCCCAGGTGAATTTCCTCCCATGTATCCCTCATCACTGACATCCCACACCAATGGTCCTCCCCTGCCACAGTTGTAACCCTTCTGTGATCTGAAATTTCTTCAAAAATGAAACCAATAAAATAGCCAAATACAATTAATAAGAAAATGAAATAATAATGATAGTTTTAAACATAAGAAATAAAATAGAGGGAAAAAATTAAAAACCTAAAAATAAAATAAAATAATTGGGATATTAAAAAATAATGAAAAATATTAAAAAAATTTTTTTTTGACATTTTGCCTTTCATCACTGCAAGATCTGTTGTCCTGTATGTACAGTGACAATTTCTTCCATTTAATCCCCCAGTGTCTTACTTTTTTTCATTTTGTCTTCAAAGAAGTTTTAGGTCACAGTAAAGTCACATACAGAATACAGGGGACTCTCATTTACCTAACATCCTCCCCTTTTCCCCCTTCACATATTAATAACCTTTTTTATCTGTGGATGATACATTAGTTACAACTGATGTACAAATATTGAAACATAGCTACTAACCTTGGTCATGAATTACATTATGATTTCCATTTTGGACCACACACTTTTATAAATTTTTGATGAAATTTAACATGGCCTGTATCCATCATTCTTGATGCAAACTAATCACAGCTGTTCAAAGGAATCCCTGAAGTTATTATGAGTATGATTGTCAAGATGAGATCCTGCATTTCACAAGTTTTACATTATGGACTATCCACAGTCCTTCCTTTTTTTTTACTGTGTTCTCTATAAGGAAAAGGCCACCCATTTTGATTCTTCACTGCAGAACTATAGGCAAAGCCTAATAAAGTATAGTAGGTCTAGATCTCAGTCCAAAAATTGTATGTAAGAATTTATGCTTCTTTACTTTTGGTTTAATCAATTTAGTTCTCACTTTGTCACTGATTATTGGATTACACAAAGTATTAGTTGGTTTATCTGTGTTAAAAAAAAAATCTCAGTGATTTATAAACAATAGTCACTGCTGCTGGTTGGCTCTGTTCCATGCATTTTTTTTACACCAGGACCCAGGCTGAAACAGCAGCCACTATTTGACACATGCCATTCTAAGGGCAGAGGAAAAAGAACAAGAGATTCAGTGGAAACAAAATAATGCTTTTAAACTTCTGTTTGATTGAAGATTATGCATTTTGTCTCATATTCCATTGGCCAAAGCAAGTCACATGGTCAAACTGACAATGTACAAGGAAGTACCTTCCAGAGTACTACTTGCTTGGAGGCCCTGCAAGTCACATGGCAACTGGTGGAGATATATAGTTGGGAACTGCCATAACTGAATATTACTGAAGTGCCCATCTCTCACCCCCTTGAGTTCATAAGATCTGCTGCTTCAGTGTAGGACTTAGTGTGCAGGAATCATTGGCAAAACTGTGACCCTCCATGTCTAGTAGCTGGCCTCTCAACTGTCCTTTGTAAGATTTTGTCATCTGGCTAGGATACTATCATCCTCTTCCTCATGTACAGACTCTCCTATTCACTTGTACAAATCTCTCCCTTCTCTCCCCTGCTCTAGGACTTCCAACATCATATCTGCAATGCATTTAAGATATTACAAAAAAAAAAAAAAGCTTTGATTTCAAGTAACTTCTGTTTACTGCTTTACTAAAATTCCTGAGGTAATAAAGATCTCACAAATTGCTTGAAATGATAAAGGAAAAAATATAAGCAGAGCATACACAAATTTATATCTCAATAAACTATCTCACCATATCATTAATTTTCTAATGGCTAAGGCTTACCATCCCAGTCTAAGATATATACATTTTAGCACTTTTATATTGTCAAAGCATCTTTCTATTTAGGAATTCATTAAGTGCAAAGCATTCCTTATACTGGTTAGTGTTTGAGTGATTTCCAGAGTTAAAGTAAAGAATTTATGGTATAGTCAAATGCAGAGTCTGGAAATAGCAATTGTCTATAAGATCAGACTGAATAAATTATTTGTCAAATAAAATTTACCAAAGGGCAAAGAAATGCAGGGCTAAAGATGGACTAATATCTATCAGAGCTATGTTTGAGTAAAAAAGTTCTCTGCGGAGCAATAGTACAATCCTGTGGGCTACCACACAATATGTATGGTCAAGCAGGCTTTGGGAGCTGATCCGATGAAAGTATGTAAAACAATTTTTATTCATCAAATGCCACCCTAAACATATTGCCATACTGGAGTTATATTCAAAATTAACCCAATTGATGAGATTGCAATATAAGAGGATATGATTTTCTAAACACTTTATTCAATAGCTATACAGAGTAAGGCAAAAGATGCCCTATACTTGCACAATTTTATTAATTAAAGAAGTATTCTATGTTCATGTTTCTTAAGTCCAAACATGCCTAGAATGAAATGTTTTATTTTATTTCAACATATAGCAGATTTTGCTTTACTCTTTGTATTAACTTTATATTAGTATCCAAAGTAAATATAGATTATCTCTTTGGCAGAGCAATAAATGACGTGGTCAGTTTGAACAAAATAATTTTTTGGTATTGGGTCAACAAAATCACTAGTGGATTGAGTGAATTTTGTTCTTTTTAGTTTATTATTATTATGGTTTCCTGAAAATGCCCTTGAAATACCCAAATGTAGATATGGACATATTTTAGCTATGCGACTTTATTTTAAGTGTAATCTGCATATGGCATGAAAATTTAAGGGATAGATAATAATAAAGTTTTTCAAAAATATTTTTGTACGTGGATGACCTTATAATTCCAAAAATGGGTTTTATTGAAAACCAAATGAAGTAAATTATTTTATTCTAGATATACCAAACCAAATTGTTTCTAGAAAATAAATGTGTAAATGTATAAAACAATAATTATTAGGCTTGGGAAATTTTATGTAAAAAGCAATTTCTTTTGTGGGTGTTAAAAAAGAGTTATGTGAGATCCCAACTGTAAGAATGACACTTTCCTCAGTGATTTTTATTATTATTGGCAGTAACATTCATTTGTAAAATGGGTGGCAGGAACACCACAAAATGAACTGAAACATTTCCTCACGAATTGCCATGCCCAGATGGTATATGTACCCAGAATAGTAATGGGACTGTACAAGGAGCTGGCAATCATTTTGGCAGGAATCTATTTGGTTTTTTCTTAACCTGAACATCAAACCAGTTTAGGGACAGAATTGAAGATATATGATTTTTTACTACTTCAAATCATATATTGGAAGGTGGTCAAGATACATAAATGTACAATTTCATTGAGTGAATAATAGCTTAATAACACAGCTATTTGTATTATGTTTGTATATTGTTTGTTTAAGTTTAAAACCATATAGCTATTTTAAAAATATTTCATAACTATTAAACTGGAATGTCCTAATTTAGGAGTTAGGAGATATGTATAAGTTTTGATTCCAATTCTGCCATAACTAGCTGGGAAACCCTAGAAAACTGCATATTTATTTTGGAAGTAGGAAGCACATAAATTCTAAACAAAGACATGTCAACTTTTCTTTAATTCAGTTTGCTTTTCTATTAAATAAGAGAGATTATTAGACTATCTCTAGCTTTCCTTTCAAGTTTGCCCATTTCTTGATTTTATGGTTTACTTATCTTGACTGGATTCTCTTAAAATAACTTACTTAACATTTCAGAAGTTGAAGTTAGAGGTTGAGCCAAACTAAGGCTTCTCTGTCTGAGAGCAAGTCTTATAGGCTCTACCGACCTGTTCCACACCAACATCAACATGCTACTACATTAAGGTGTTTTCCACATTGTAGCTAAAGTTGTAAAATGCACATCAAAACTTTAAAGACTTTAATACTAACTTGATTTTTTTAAAAAGGGGAAGAGGGTGTATTTTGAAAAATCTGTTTCATGCCCGAGTATGTCTGACCAGTTTCTCATTCTCTGTGTGGTATTCGTTTGCTGCTTTGTGTTGCTGTGTCCCTCTCCACAGCACCCCTGCTCAGCCCACCCCACATCCAACAACTCTGTTTATCCACAGCACAGTGGAAAGAATATAAACTCGGGGGCAGGATATCTGGACGTGAATCCCTAGATCTGCCACTAATTCACTTGTAACTTTGGGCAAGTTGGGACCCATTTTTCTTTGTTTATCTAATGAAGGAATTGGCCATTAAAAATAAGGTCCTTTCTACATATAACAATCTTTTAGTCTTCTTTACCAATTACATATTATAATATTTGAGGGGAATTTTATTTTCTTAGTCTTCATTTTTAAAACAGATAATACTTTTATTTCTCATACATTTAAAACAACTAAATTAAGTTGTTTTAGCATTCTTTATTGATTTTCTGTGTCAGTGGCCTGTAATAGAAAAAAAGTCACATTCTCTGAAATAAAACATAAAAACTTATTTATATTTTAATAGTGATTAATGTGTAAAAGGCCAAATTTCTTTAAATACAAAGTGTCTTTAAGATTGCCTTCATGCGTAAGACTTTTGTGTGGAATGCCATAGTGAAAATGAAATTGTTTAGTCTGAGCTCATATAGATATTTCTTTTGGTTGAAAAAATTGAGATGCTCACAGAAGTCTGAACTATGAGACCACTTGAAATAAGGTTACTTTAAATGAAGCTCTAGCCGCACAAAAGCATATGGTTTATGGGTTCTAGCCACCTCACTGTGAAGATATTTTGGCTGCAATAAATGCTTACTGTCAAGACCAATATGTAATACATGTGTAATCTATGGGAAAGAGAATATATAAAATGTCCAGAAGCAAAAAACCACATCTAGTAGTAGAACATCTATCAAAATAAGTAATTAAGAAAGTCTCAGAAATAATACAGAATATTATCATTATATATGTTCTGAGCTTATAAAGCACCTTCCCCAAGAAATTGTAGTACTACTAAAACAGCATTCTAATGTGCAATCTCATCAATTGGGTTAATTTTGAATATAACTCCAGTATGGCAATATGTTTGGGGTGGCATTTGATGAATAAAAATTGTTTTACATACTTTCATCGGATCAGCTCCCAAAACCTGCTTGACCATACATATTCTGTGGTAGCCCACAGGATTGAACTATTGCTCCACAGAGAAATTTCTTACACAAACATAGATCTAACAGATATTAGTCTATCTTTAGCCCTGCATTTCTTTACCCTTTGGTAAATTTTATTTGACAAATAATTTCTTCAGTCTGATCTTATAGACAATTGCTATTTCCAGACTCTGCATTTGACTATACCATAAATTCTTTACTTTAACTCTGGAAATCACTCAAACACTAACCAGTATAAGGAATGCTTTGCACTTAATGAATTCCTAAATAGAAAGATGCTTTGACAATATAAAAGTGCTAAAATGTATATATCTTAGACTGGGATGGTAAACCTTAGCCATTAGAAAATTAATGATATAGTGAGATAGTTTATTGAGATATAAATTTGTGTATGCTCTGCTTATATTTTTTCCTTTATCATTTCAAGCAATTTGTGAGATCTTTATTACCTCAGGAATTTTAGTAAAGCAGTAAACAGAAGTTACTTGAAATCAAAACTTTTTTTTTCTCTTTGTAATATCTTAAATGCATTGCAGATATGATGTTAGAAGTCCTAGAGCAGGGGAGAGAAGGGAGAGATTTGTACAAGTGAATAAGGAGAGTCTGTACATGAGGAAGAGGATGATAGTATCCTAGCCAGGTGACAAAATCTTACAAAGGACAGTTGAGAGGCCAGCTACTAGACATGGAGGGTCACAGTGGCTGTACCTTTCTCCATTCCTACCAACAGTGAATAAGTGTTCCTCTCCATCCTCTCCAACACTTGTAGTTCTCTGTTTGCTTAACAGTGGCCATTCTAGTAGGTATGAAATGATATCTCATTGTAGCTTTGATTTGCATTTCCCTAATAGCCAGTGGTGTTTAACATTTTTTCATGTGTTTTTTTGCCATCTGTATTTCTTCTTTAGAAAACTGTCTTTTCAGGTTTTTTTCCCCTTTTTTTTTTAATTGGGTCATTTGTCTTTTATTGTTGAGTTATAGGATCTCTTTATGTATCATGGATATTAGACCCTTGTCAGGTGTGTGGTTTCCAAATATTTTCACCCTCTTCACAGAGTTCTTTGAGGTGCAAAAGTGTTTAATTTTGAGAAGGTCCCACTTCTCTATTTTTTGTTTGTTTGTTTGTTGCTCGTGCTTTGGGTGTAAGGTTTAAGAGACCCCACATGCTACAGGTTTTTGTAGATGTTTCCCTACATTATCTTCTAGGATTTTTATGGTCCAGGCTTTTATATTTATGTCTTTGATCCATTTGGATTTGATTCTTGTATAGGGAGTGATATAGGGGCCCTCTTTCATTGTTTTGGTTATGGATATCCAGTACTCCTAGCACAATTTGTTGAAGAGACTGTTCTGTCCCAGAAAAGGACTTGGTAGGCTTATCAAAAATCTATAGATGAGGGTCTGTTTCTGAAATCTCAATTCGATTCTATTGGTCAATGTGTCTATCTTTATGCCAATACCATGCTGTTTTGACTACTCTAGCTTTATAATACACATCAAGGTCAGGAAGCAGAGTCCTCCAGCTTAGCTCTTCTTTTTTAGGATATTTTTGGCTATTCAGGATCCCTTTCCCTTCCAAATAAATTTGGCAATTGACTTTTCTACTTCTGTATAGTAGGCTTTTGGAATTTTTATTGGTATTACATTGAATCTATAAATCAGTTTGGATAGAATTGACATCTTCAGGAGGTTTAGTCTTCCAATTCATGAACATGGAAAGTCCTTCCATTTGTTGAGGTCTTCTTTGATTTCTTTTAGCACTGTTTTGTAGTTTTCTGAATATAGATCCCTGAATATTACATCCCTGGTTAAATTAATTCCTAAATATTTGAGTCTTTTTGTTGCTATTGTTAATGGAAGTTTTTTCTTGATTTCCTCCTTAGCTTCTTCATTACAAGTGTACAGAAACACAACTCATTTTTATGTGTTGACCTAGACTAACACTTTGCTGAAATCATTTATTAGCTCTAATAGCTTTGTCATAGATATTTCAGAATTTTCTAACTATAGGATCATGTCATCTGTGAATAGTGAGAGTTTTACTTCCTCTTTTCCAATTTGGATGTCTTTAATTTCTTGTTCTTCCCTAATTGCTCACACTGGAACTTCTAGCACAATGTTGAATAACAATGGTGACAGTTGGCATCCTTGTCTTATTCCTGATCTTAGAAAGTTTTCAACCTCTCTCCATTGAGTATGATGTTTTCTGTGGGATTTTTACATATGCCCTTTATTATGTTGAACTTTCTTTCTATACATATCTTTTGAAGTATTTTTATCAAGAAGGATGCTGGATTTTGTAAAATGCCTTTTCTGCATCAATTGAGATGATCATGTGGTTTTTTTCCTTCAATTTGTTAATGTGGTGTATTACATTAATTGATTTTCTATGTTGAACCACCCTTGTATACTAGGAATAAAAACCACTTGATCGTGGTTATAATTCTTTTAATATGCTAGTTCTTTAATTTATAATTCTTTGAATATGAATTCAATTTGCAAGTATTTTGTTGTGAATTTTTGCATCTATGTTCATTAGAGAGACTGGTCTGTAATTTTCTTTTCTTGTAGTATCTTTATCTAGCTTTGGCATTCGGGTGATGTTGGCTTCAAAAAATGTCTTGGGTAATTTTCTTGCCTTTTCAATTTTTTGGAAGAGTTTAAACAAGATTGGTATTAATTCTTCTCAAAATATTTGGTATAATTCATCTGTGAACTTTTCTTTGCTGGAAGATTTTTGATGCAGATTCAATCTCTTTACCTGTGATTGGTTTGTTGAGTTCCTGTATAAATATTTTTTTATTTTTTTATTAATTTTTATTTTATGAAAATAAAAGTATCTTTTATAAAACGATACTTAGATTACATAAATGTTACACAAAAACTATAGGGATTCCCATATGCCCCACTCCCAACACCTCCCACACCCTCCCACATAAACATCCTTCATTAGTGTGGCACATTCATTGCAATTGAAAAACGCATCCTGGGGTTTTGCCACTGAGCATGGACCATAGTTCACATTGTAGTCTACACTCTCTCCCACACAGTTCTGCATGTTATGTGATGATATAAAATGGCCTGTATCTATCGTAGCAATGTCATTCAGGACGATATCCAAGTCCCGAAAAAGCGCCCGTATTACAACTGTTTTTCCCTCTCCCTGCTCCCAGAGCCTCCAGTGGTCACTGCCTCCATATCAATGTTGTAATTTCTTCCATTGCTAGAATCTCAATATGTCTATAGTAGAATACCAGTGAGTCCACTCTAGTCTGTAGTTCATTCCCCAATCCTGAGGATTCTGGGATGGTGATGTCCACTCCACCTCTGATTGAGAGGAGGCTTCAATCCCATACAGCTGATGGATGGGACTCTCTTGCTTGCAGTTGTCAGCTCTCTCATTTCCTTGGTATGGTGGTTGTCAATCTTTACCTCCTTGTTAGTTGTCCTGGGTGAGTCCAATGAACTGGAGAGTAGGTGCTGCAACTCTGCTGAGGTTCCGGGCCCAACTGGCACCTGCACAGCCCAAAGACTCCAAGTCTCTTGGACATACACCTAAAAACTCCAACACCAAGTATAGGTTTAAATAGAAGGAACAGATGAGCCATGTGTAGGGAAGATATAATTGAGTCCAGGTCTGTCACTCTCAGGAGCACAAACTCCAAACTCCTTTGCCATTCATTGCCCCTGCACTTGGGGGACTGTTGCTGCTCCATTAGAGAATGTGACAGCCAAAATAGGGCCCACTGGCAAGGCACCAAACTCCGGAGCTATCTGCCCTGACCATAGGATCTGGGTGTCTCTAGAGCCTTCAGGAACCCCACTATTTGAGGTAGTATCCACTTTGGCAGTCTATGAGATCCTGCTGAGATGTGCATAAGCATTACCTCTGGGATGACCTCCCGACTCACTTTGAAGTCTCTTAGCCATATAAACTCATTTGTCTTTACCTTCCCCCCCCCCCTTTTTTGAGGTCTTTTTCCAGTTGCATTGCTAGTTGGTGCTTGGTAGTAATCCCTTAGTGCCCGGGAGGCTCATCCCTGGGAGTCATGTCCCACACTGGGGGGAAGGTAATGCATTTATATGCTGAGTTTGGCTTAGATAGAGGCCATATTTGAGCAACAAGGAGGCTCTC
>JAQZBX010009216.1:0-22856 GCA_029593785.1 Cabassous unicinctus
AGGTAAATAAACAGGTGAACATGATTGCAGGGCACCTATTTTTACTCTCTTTAGAAGGAATGGAAATCATTTTTAGCTTTTTATTGAGATTGGTTCTCGGGATCTATTTAGTAACCTTTAATATGGTTCACCTTACTATAGACAACTGAATAAAAACACAGAACTATAATATTTTACAGCTACTTTTATTATAGAAGAAACATCTAATCACCAAGTCCAAGGAAGTAAAGTGACTTGTCAGTGCCATAAACAAATTCATGACAGCTCTTGGAATACAATTTCCAAACTTTCCATTTTTCACTCTAAACCAATGGTTGCTCAAGTTTTGACAATTTATTTCAGAAGATTTTAACTAAAATATTATGCTGAATAATAACTGCTACAGAAAGCCAAATAGAACTTCTGAGATAATAAACACAAGCCTAGTGATGATGTGTGATTCTAACTTTTCAAGAGAAACCTCAAGTCTTATCGCACATGCTTTCAGGCTGGTGTGCAAGAGCAAGTAGCACAGAGCTAGAGATTGTCTAGGACCCACATCTGTGGGGTCATCTGCTCTGTGTCCCACTAGCAATGATGACTCCTGGCTCCAGCAATTTCTAATCTGGTGATTACAGGCAAGATTCTAATTCTTCAAGTTTATTTCCTTCTATTGCTCTTTTCAGAGGTCTTGTTCTAATTTTGCCCATTATTGGAGGGTGGGAGAAAAGAGTTATTCAGGTGTTAAAATGAATTCTGAGAGACTTTGTGGGTCCTAAAGCAACTAGTTTAGGTTCATACAAGGGGTGAATGAAAGAAATTAGATGCTGTAATCCTATTTTGCAGATAAGAAGTCCAGATCTGTGTGGGTAGGAAGGAAGCAGTTGTGCTACAAGGAGCACTATATCCTGCTTTCTAAAACAGGTATCCTCCCCCTACTTCTCTACCACCCACCAGCCCCTAGCACTTAGCTTAATGGGGTTCTGCTAGAGGCTCTTCCCACTTACCATCCAATGTACTCTTCAATGCCCTGAGGAAACCACAGGTTTGTTAGCCCTTCATTCCATCCAGGTCACTTGCATTACAAATTGTATAAATTCCTTTAAGATTCCAAAACATGGATAGCACTCTTCCCTTTTGTCTAGGACAGCTAAAAATGTTTTCTGTAGTGTTTTGTTTTGCTTGAATATTTGGAAAATTCATGTCAACTCACTTCACCAAATTGAATGTAAAAGCTAACTCTACTTTCTCACATTTTTTTCCTCAAAACTGCTCTGTAAGAAAGGTGGGGTAGAAATGATCTGCATAAATGAAAGAACAAAGTAGCTTGTAAAGATTGCACAGTCACAGTTTAAGAATTAGACTGCAGGCCTCCTATCTAAAATCAGATTCCATGTTTCTCCTCATATTAGGAACCTTCTTAAGGTAAGTTTACTATGCACTGGCAACAATTGGGTGAGGAGATATGGTACGACTTAATCACAACAGAATAAGAGAAATACAGCTGCTACAGAAGCAGCAAAATAATGTATTTCAAATCTGAATTATTTTTGATCATCTTTCCTTTCCAATTGTCAACAAAATAAACTATGCCATAAAAAGCTGACTTTATAAAAATATAATTTTACCTGTGTAGTCTTCTCTCAATTGTTACCTAACCTATCCCCGCCCCCACCAAAAGCCCATACTTATAAAAGACCCAAGTTCAAATAATTCCAAATAATTCTTTTTAGGAACATATAAATAATAATATACATATTATCTATAATCAGAAGAAGCTCTATCTACATGTCATAAAGATCAAACCTAAGTAAAGAATTTGCAAGGATTGGGGAAAAAAGCAGACAGTATTCTGCTAGGCAAACAGTTTTATGTTACAAAGCCATAAATGTATAGAGCCTTTATCTCTGCCTCCTCTCTCAAAAAATCCACAAACATTAAAGGTCATCTAGTTCAACCATGTATGGCCCAAGAGCACAATAATTAATGGCAAGGATGGGCCTAATATTCAGTTCTCCTGACTTTTCACTGTGTTAATCTATTTATCTTAGTTTCTGTAATTTGTAAAAATTGGCAAAAAGCATTTCATTGACAGGCGTCACATCAGCATTTCACAATATCAATATCGCCATCTGCTGGCAAATATAGCACATGACATTTACACTTTAACGTTGCATGATGATTTCAGATTACTTGCATCATCAATCTACAAATATTTATAGGTGTTCTTTAAGTCACAAACCTGACTCTTTTATATTAGTTCATCATTAAACAAATATTTGTCAAGCACCTTAGGTTTCTGACCTCAAAGAGGTTAGCGTCTAATGAAGACGACATGGATAAATAAGTAATTACAATATAGTAAGGTAGTTACCAAACAGGAATATCATACTCAGATCAGGGTTCATGTATGAGTTGTCATTAGCAAAACTTCCTTGGATAGATAATACTTTAGGTGACTCCTAAAATACTAGTAGACATTAGCCATGCAAAAGGTTGAGAAACAAATGCTCTGGGCAGGAGGTAGCACCATGTTCAAGGGCTTGAAGTCTAGAGAACTTGAAAGCAGTTCACTATAGCTTGAGCAGATAATGGCAAAAGAGAGTGGTAAAATAAGAGACTGAAGTGCACTGGAACCAGATTACCAAGAGCCCTGGCTGCCATGATAAAGAGGTAGCACTTTATTCTGAAAGCTTAAAAGGGAACCTGAAGGACTTAAGCAGGGGAATAGTAAAATTATCAAATTTGCATTTTAACAATAGTGTTCATATTTTTTTACATATTCTTGCATTGTCTTACTTGTTATGATAAACATGTAACAGTTCTGTAATTTGAAAAACCTCAAATAAAGAAAAGAGCTTAGGCCGATAATAGGAGAGCTTGGAACAGACAAGACTGTTAGTATGGAGGCTGGCTAGGAACTTGCTATCAGGAAGTCAAGGGAGAAGTGAAGAGGGACTGAGGGAAGTAACATCAAAGCAGATAAAGAGTAATGACCCAAGAGAAATATTAAGGCAGTAGCATCAATACAAAAAATTAATTGTAGTTCAGAGAGAAATAAAAAGGATTTCAAATATGGGACTTGGGCAGATATTGAAGAGGGATTTATAATAATATAAAGAAGAGTGGGGATGAGGGGGTATATTGGAATTTTGTGTATTGTTTTTGTATTATTTTTGAAACTTTCCTCTAAGTTTGAAGTAATTTCAAAAGTTTTTTTAAAAAGTAGGACACATTTTATATATTATATGAAAACTGTACACAGCACGTTTTATAAAACATGCATAGGAAATTCATCAAAATGTTGGTAGTGTTTAGCTTCGGATGGTAGATTAATTATCTTTTTTAACTGATTCTTTATCTTCTAACTGTATTAAGAATATGCATTTTGTACTTTTTGTATATTTTTGGAAACACAGTCACTTCAAAAACGCAGTTTATTTATAAAAATTCTCCCTTGAGAAAAATTGGTAAATGGCAAAACATTCTATATCTCAAAAACAATTTATACTGTTTATAATTAATTATCATGTTTTTGTGACTTCTCACTGACTATGAGACTATAATGGTCAAGCAATCACCCTAGTTGTGATATATATATATATATATATATATTTTTTTTTTAATTATTTTCTATTCAGGAAATTTTACTAGTTGAAAGAGTTGACAGAACTAAAAGCAGATATCTTGCCTACAGTTACCTGATTACTCAGCATTGATCAACTGCATGACCTGCCTCAGGGCTCTTTCCAAGATATCTGCATGACTAACTCGCTCAACTCAACTGTCATCTTTTCAATAAGAGCTACTCTGATTATCTGAATTTTAAGAAGGACATGCCCCTGCCACCACTGCCACTAAAGGCACTCCAGATCTTCTTTCTCCTGCTTTATTTTTTTTCCAGATACTTATCATTTCATGTGTGATATAATTTATTTATTATATTTACTGTGTGTCTCACTTCCTAGATTGCAAACTCCTGAAACAATACATGGATGTTTGTTGTTTTGTTCCCTAAAGCATCTTCATCACCAGAACAATGCCTGGCACATACAGTGTGCTCAATAAATGTTGAATTAATGCATGAATGAATGATTAAAACATGAGAGAATGAGTGGACAAATAAATTTAATGAATAAATGAATATTAGGTTAAAAAAAAGCACACACTATTTTTTTCAAATGATCATCAGTCATTAATACTACTTAATTTATCTAAAAGTCATTGGTTCTATGCTTAAACATTTGTAGAGACTAATTTAACCTATGGGATTCAGCAAAGTTCATTCCTCATACATAGCACTACTGAAGTTTACTTTCAGATTTAATAAAGGTGAGAAGTAATTATATAAGTCAAATAACTTCTCTAATTGATTAAATGTATGAAAATAAAACAATACAAGCTTCACCAATAAATGATACAATAAAGTTTTCCATTTTTATTCAGAGCTTACAGTCTGCCTCATTTAAAAATGTTCATTTACCAGTGAAGATCACTAAGAAGTTCTGCTTCCCATTTCTCATCAAACCAAGTAAGGGATCATAAGAATGAGGCAAAAGGACAACAAGGCAAGGGCACATATTTAGCTTACTCCAAGTTTAAGAATGACATAAATAAACATTTTAAACTTTCACTTTACTATGTCTCATAGTTACAGTACCATGCGGTGTTTACTGTGCATAAATGCTACGAAGGCAGGTAGTACAAACGTCCTTTGTCACTTAGGTTTTTTTTTTTTTTCCAAAAAAAGGTTAGGCACCTGGACACAATAAAAGTATATTGCTAAGTTAATACTGACAGAGATTACATGTTCAAATGGAAATGTAGACATAGAATTAAGAAATCAAAGCGGCATTAGGAAAATAAACCATTTAAATACATTTCCAACAACATACTCCTCAAGAAAGCAAGCGTAAAGGCAAAACCTAAATAAGTTATTAAAAGAGAAAACAAATTTAAATATTTGAGACCATTTCAAAATGCAAAATTTGATAAAAAGCAAATCATCAATAAAACAAAGAGTTTATATTTGAATACCCAAAAGATCTAATTATAGTTTGTTCAAAATATAGCCTCAACCCTTCATCCCTAGAGACAGCATCATAACAAGGCTTCAGTATATTAACAACTCCCAGTTAATTACATATTTTTATTATACTAGGGATAACTATTTTGGCTTATTTAGTATTTTGTAACTTAAGTAAATTTCTTCATTGGCTAACACCATTGCCCCTAAGTAATGTTACAAAGTTACTTACACCAATATAGGCTTTCCGGATATCTTGGGATGTCTAAGCACTTCTGACATGGTCTCTCTTGTTTCTTCCATTCTCTCTTCATCACTGGAATCCACAACAAATATTACCCCATAGGACTCAGCATAGTAATTCTTCCAAATTCCCCGAATTCTCTTTCCACCTCCCAAGTCAAAGATGGTGATTTCAAACTTTCCTTGTCTAAGGTCAATTTTGGAAAATCCAACAGTAGGAGCTACATCTTCAGGATACTCTGTTTCAAATGATACAAAAGAAACAATCTTCAGGCTTTAAATCAGTAACATTAATTTAACTCTACAATTTGAATGACATAAAAAGTGTTATTCAATCATACTTTAGTTCTAAGTGGAATGTTTACTACTTGCTTACACTATAAGCATTATATTGAAGCATATTGATAGGGCAGGGTAAATATTATAAAATATTCAACTAGAATTTATGTTCCATGAAGATAGGAATGCTTTTTTTATGGTTCTATAAGCTTTATTTTTTATTTTTTTGAAAGATGTTTAGATTACATAAATGTTACATAAAAAATATAGGGGATTCCCATATGCCCTGCTCCCCATACCACCCATATTTACCCACATTAACAGCATTCTTCATTAATGTGGTACATTCATTGCAACTGATATTTTGGAGCATTGACACTAAGCATGGATTATAGTTTACACTGTAGTTTACACTCTCTCCCACACAATTCTGTAGGTTATGGCAAGATATATAATGGCCTATGTTTGTCACTGCAATGTCAAGGAATGCTTACTGATATAACCGCAGTACCTAGAATAATGCCTAGTATATAATAGGTATTTAATAAATAGCTATTAAATGCTAAATGAATGAATCCCTGCTTTTAAGGCTATTTACTCCCTATGCAACAAACAACAAAAATCTCAACCCTTTACCCCACAGCCATCCCCAGGGACAGTTACAACTTCTGTGGAGTTATAATGGAATTCTTGAACATTTAAAGAAAAAAAGTTCAGAAGAATCAAAGAATAAGAGATGCTACCAAAAGTAAGTCCACTCATTTTCAATTAGCTACAACTGAATGAAAAACTTTTGAGCATAGCTTACAAACAAAGTAAAGATCTCACTGTTTCTTGGGGAACACATTTTGGATGTTCCAATAAATTTACAATTGAAATTTTTAGACTTCTATATATGACAACACAAAAAAGAAACATGATGTATTTGATTACAAGTGCCAAGCAGTATTAATAACAATTTGGAAAGAGAATTAAAAGATACTAACGGTCAAGAAAGACTTCATAGAGGAGATGGGACTTAGGCCACAAAGAAAGGTAGGATTTAAGCAGGCAGAAGAGTAACCTAAGTAAAGGGAATGGCAAAGGCAAGTAAGTGCAAATAAGCTGCACACTGTAGCTAGAGCAGACCCATAATACTGTGAATGAAGACTAAAGCTACCCTGAAGAGGGTTCTGAAGATAGAAAACGGTGAGCTGTTAAAGGCATTTCAGCCGACCAATGATATGATTATGGTAACTAAGGTAGTATTTTATTAAGATTCATCTTGCAAAAATTTCCAGAACTAACTAGACGTGAGACACTTTTCAGAAGGTACTGCAAAAATTTATATGAGATATTAAAATAAAAAGGAATGAGTGGAAAAAGAGGGAACTCATGAAAGAGTACAGAATCTGGTACTCTTTTTTAAGGGAAAAAGAGTTCAAACTTCATGTTTGATGCCTCTACAAAACAAATGATTTGGTTTTGTTTAGAGCTGCACAGTCAATAAGGTAGCCACATGCAACTTTTAAAATTTAAATTAAAATTAAAAAGCAAATAAAAATTCAGTTCATCAGTTGTACTAGCCACAATTCAAATGCTCAAAAGCCACATGTGGTTAGTGGTTACCCTTTTGGACAGAGCTGATATAGAACATTTCCATCATTGCAAAAAGTTCTATTGGACAGGATTGGTTTAAAGGGCCTTATCATCCCCAAATTCAGCAAAACATTTGTTATCACAAAAACAAATAAGAAAAGCATTTGCTGTTAGGCTTAAGCATGACCAAGAAACAGACTTGCAATGCAATACTCCCTTTCATCAGTCACCCTAATAGAGTTTACAGAGCTCTCTAGAGAGTTAACAGAACTATTACAAATTGTATTTTGGTGCTAAGGCTGCCATTTTCTAAAGAAGAAACAAGCAAGGCTAGAAATAATATAATCAGTCTGGTTTTCCAGAAAGAAGACTATGCTGGACAACTGAACATGCAGATCTATCTAGTCCTGGCCAGAACTGGTATCCATAAGTAAAATAGGTAACTGTCTTTGAGTGTGATCTGAGAGGTAACCGTAAGAAATCATCAGTGAAAACAAAGTAAATCAACTATGCTGGACGAGGGAAAAGTGCACTAACACATACTGAACACCTACTCTGTACCAGGACTTTGTTAGACTTGGGGATATAAAACTGAATAAGATACAACTGCTATCCTTGAGGAACATACAGAGCAATACAAAGACAGAATATTAATGGAAATAACATAGAATTCACGTGTTCTGTGAAAAAGCCTGTAGTGGAGAGTGTGAAGACCTTAGAGGGAGAAGGTAAAGAGCAGGTGGCAGGGGGTGGGGCAGGGATGGGTGGCAAATTATGGTCTACAAAGACCTCAGAGAAGAAGTGAAATGTGAGTGAAGTCTTATAAGCTACATAACTATAACAAAGACGGCAGAAGAACATTCTAGGCAGAGGGAGCAATATAAGCAGAGATAAAGTGATGGTAATATTCCTAGTAAATCAATTCAGATTAGTGATTTTTTTCAAGGTTATATGGTATAAAGAGTCAGACTCTAATCCAGGTCTTGAGGACTTCAAAAGCCTGCTTCTTCTGATACATGATACCCTCCCCCACTTCTCTACCCTTTCTACTGATTCATACTCATGATACTTTTAAGACTCATGACTAAAAGTTCCAGTGCAACCTTCCCCAGAAATCCTTCCTTAATGTTTCCTTCTCTACCTCTAGCACACATAAGATAACTAGTGAAACAAATCTCCATCTTAATACTTACATCCTCTTATCACAATATTCTGTCTTCTTGTTGGTCTTCATGTAGCCTACACCATTCCAAAAGCTAAATCATGTCTTTGTATCCGTAACATCCAGCACAAAATATACCGTGGATCAATACCACAACACCAGTCTGCTAAGATAGCTGAAGTTGCTATCCATCTGTCCATCTGTCATTCTTTCCTTCCATTTAGTTAGCTAGTCATCCATCACTGTAATAATTTATTGAGAGCCTATTATAGAACAGGCATTATACAAGAACTATGGATGCAAAGGCACTAAGGTCTCCAAAACTGAAGATTTCAGAAAAGTATAAGTGTTAAACTTAATCTCTAGAAAGTCCAAGATAAAATGCAAATATAAAATTAATAAATATTTACTGGTATATGCTAGGTTCTGGGCAAGGTTCTAAAAATATAAAGATCAATAATATCCAGGTGATGTGCCACACTAATGAAAGATGTTTATGTGGGATGTTATGGGAGGTGCGGGAAGTGGGGAACATGGAAATCCCTGTAATTTTTGTGTAACATTTATGTAATCTAAGCATCTTTTAAAATAAAAAAAAAATAAAAATAAAAAAAGACAGTGAATGGATAAACACAATTAAATGGAATACTATTCAGCAATAAAAAGGAATGGAGTACTGATACATGCTACAAAATGCATAAGCCTCAAAAACATGCTAAGTGAAAGAAGCCAGATGCAAAAGATTTTGTATCATCCCATTTATGTGAAATGTCCAGAAAAGATAGTTAGAGACAGGCAGCAGATCAGTGATTGCCTAGGGCCTGGGGCAGGAGTGGGGATTGACTGCAAATGAAGTGCTGGAACTATTCAAAAACTGGATTGTGTTGACAATTGTACATCTCTATACGTTTCTAAAAATCATTGAAATGAACAATTATAATGGGTGAACTCTAACGCATGTTAATTATAAATAAATAAAACTGCTAAAAAAAATAATAATAATATCCAGCTTCTGATCTTACAGAGCTCTTGGTGTATAGGGGAAACAAATATCTACACATAACTATAATATAATGAAGATGTGATATAAAAAGTGTTGACAAAGTACCATGAGAACAAAGTAAAACAATAATAATAATAATTGAGTCTACAGCAAAGAGATGGTGATTTCTTGGGGGAGGGAAATAGGGTTGTCTTTCGGTGGACAGGGAAGAGATAAGGATATTACAGCAAAGTGAATGGCATAGGCAAAGGCACAATAGCATGATACAAGTGGGTAGGTAAAAGTAGGCCAAAAAGGAGACCATAGTCAATTTTACTTCGGTGGTGGTGGAAATAGGTGGGGTCCCATTTTCCCCCAGGTGGAAAAGCAGGGGATCAGAAAAGACTTCATAGAGGAGGAGACTATATGACAAAATACGTTTATAAAGATAAATAGATAGTCTCCCTAGTAAGACAAGTGGGGACAACATAAACAAAAATCCAAAGGCATGCAAAGGTTATTTTGGGAAACTTCAAGTACTTCTATACAACTGGAACCTTTTTTAAAAATTCAAGGGAAGAAATCCATCACTAGAGCAGGGTGAAGAGTGAATAAAAGATGAAGAACAGAAATAGAGCCAGAAGGAAGCTCAAACTTGAAGGAAGGCTTGACATTTTGTTCACAGTTGACACGTTGAACATTTTCTAGACTCAGAAAAAGTAACAAATGGATATAGGGAGGTAGAAGACAGAGAGGAAAGAGGATGCTCTAATTCCACACAACAAATTAGAGGTTCTGATTAGTGGATCCTTAGGTGACTCCTCCCTAGAACATGAGACACAGAAGGAAGGGAAGATGGGCAAGAAGTTTACATCAGAGGTCGTGACCTACAAACTAAATCTGGCTTGCCACCTGTTTTTGTATGGCCTACAGGCTAAGAATGTGTTTTACATTTTTAAATGACTGAAAAATAAAAAGCAAATTTACTACTACCCATTTTGAAAATTACATGAAATTCAAATTTCAGTGTCCTTAAAAAAGTTTTATTGGAACACAGACAGGCTCATTTATTTACATTATTGTCTATGGCTGCTTTTGCACAACCACATTTGAGTTGTGTACTCAATGACAGTGACCATATGGCCCACAAAGTCTAAAATATTTATCATCTGGTTCTTTACAGAAATGTTTGCCAACCACTGGTTTAGATGGCATAGTGAGTGTTCTGTACGGATCTGATCTAGGAGGTAGCATGAGTGGTACCAAAAAGGCTTTAAAAGAATTCTCGGACAAGAACACATAATTTACATTTAATATTACATGATAGAATTTGAAGTCCCAAAATGTTATGCCTTAACAATGAATTTTTGGAAGATGTTATTTTTCTTCATAAACTCCGATAAATAAAAGCCCCTGACCATTCTGTATGCATTATATCTTGTGGCAATCATTGGTTTTCAGAAATAAATATATGGTGGTTTTCTCCTAATAAGACACCTACTTGGTGCTAAATTCTCTAGGTGTGTAACAAACCCACTAGCATGGTCACTATTATAGTGTAGTACAAAGAACTGAACTAAGAAATCCATCCAATGAGATGCACCATATATGATATAAACCCTTTAGTAGCAAAGAGACCATATCTTTATAACTACAAAAACTGTATAGCATATTGGGCAAAATTATCAAGAGTTGCTAAGAGAGCCATGCTGACTGGCTTTGCTTCTAACTCCCATGCATCTAGATGTGGCCATGTGACTAAATTCTGGTCAATAGACTGTAAGTAAAAGTGGGGTGTCCTTAAAAGCAGGGCATGTCATTCCTTTTTATTTTTTTTCCTTTCTGTTGCCTAGAGTGCAGATATGATCCCTCTTAGCTGACCAAAGCATTCAGGGAGCCTCTGTATCTCTGTACCCATTTACATATCAAAAATGAAAAGAACTCAGAATTGTCAGATTGTCAGGCCAGAGTCTATTTACTATATTAGTCACAAGAATACGAAGACTATAAAGTAATGGAGTGCAGAGCCAAGCACACCTTCTGTATCTATGGAATATTTAATAAAGCATTTTAAAATAAGTAAATAATTTAGAAAAATTTAATAAAATTCAGAAAGCATACAAATATTTTCAGCTTACCTCCTTGGATTCCCTTTGCCGTTGCAGTTTTACCAGCATTATCAAGTCCCACCATCACAAGAGTCACCTTTCTTAAAATAATAAAAATTTAACAATCACTTTCTGAGTTAATTTAGTATTGGGGAAAACTAAATGCAAATTCATCCATTCAAGTAACATTTAAGAAACACCTACTATGTATAGAACAATCTGCTGGATGGTAAAGGGTATAATGACGAATAAAACATAGATTCATAAAACAAAATTAATAAAAATTGTGAATAAAGTACCATTCCTTTGCTATCTACACGAATGAAGACAAACTGTACAACAGATAATCCAAAGGATAAACAAGAGATAAGGTAAAGAAGGAAGAGGAGGAGGAAGAAAGGGGAAAAGGGAGGGAGAAAGGAGCGAGGAAAAAAAGGCAAGTAGAAAGATGAATTTTAACACTTTGAGTTAATTATCATGGCTAAAGACTCAATTTTTCTGTTAACTGAATTATCAGAAATCTGTTTACCTAGTAAAATAGGCAAGAATTCTTGATAGGTCCGAGGCACTACTGACGTGCTCAATTCTGTTTTTTTGATGTGTAGCACCTTACCAAGTATAAATCTTCAATACAGTAACATGACTATTAACTTATGTACTAACATTTTCAAAGAGGTTTCCTACAATTATAAAGTTTAAAATATTTTTGATGACCTAGCTAAACTCCATAAAGGCAAAAAATAAAATAAAGTATAGTTCTATTTTACAACTGAAGAAACAAAAGCCCAGAAAAAGTAAATAATTTGCCCAAGGATAAATTTAATTATTTGTTCAATGAATCAGTTATGGAATCAGAATCAGAATCTAATTCAGTTCTTAGGGACTTCTTAAACCTGGGATAGGTACAAGGGGGCCAACCTAGTATACTAGCCTATGAGCTTGGTGATTCATTCTACTACTAAACCAGCTGGTAAAGCTCATGTCTGTATTGGGCTGAACCTCTGTTCAATATAAGAGAGGTGATATAGTCCATTACCAACATGGATTTGGAAATGAGAATTGTCTTGGGAATAGAGAGAGACAGCCAGTGAAATGAAATGATTTCTTCGGACACAGCTTCCCTTGTAAGATCATAGGAAAAGGCCACACTCTTGTGGGATAGAGGCAGGGTTCCCACCATGTACAGTCACTCTTCATTAGTGATCATCCCAAATAGGGTTAAGAAATAGAGCACAAATGGCCGGAGAGGGTGTCTTTCATCTCTCCAGGCTTGTCTCTTTTAGAACTGGACTTTTTTTTCCCCTAAACTCCAGATGTACTCAGAGGGGTTATACAACAAACAGAAAGGTCAGAGGTGGGAGTGTGAGGCAGTCCTTGGTCAAAAGCCAAGGAAAAACAAACTCAGACTTGCAAAAGTCAAATTGGTTATTTATTAAACAAATAATTACTGACCATCTTCTGAATGCTAGACATCATTGTTCCAGGTACTTAAGAGATACCTGTTATTTAAAAAAAGAAATGAAAATAGACAAAGAAACTCTGCCCTTATTAAAAGCTTACATTCTAGAAGACAGACAACAATAATAACTAATAAGCAAATTATAAGTTCTACAGTATGTTCGAAGGCGATTAAGTACTATGAAAAAAATAATAGAATACAAAGGGGAAAGGAATGGAAGGTAGGGGTGGGGTCACAGTTTTATATAGGTTGAGAAGTAAAATCTGTGCAAAATCTTGAAGCGGGCTGGGGGTGGGGGTTAGTCAAGCAAGTAACTACAGTAGGACAGAATAGTTGATGCAAAGACACCAAGGGAAAGGCATGTGGAAATGTTCACATATCATCAAGGAGGCCAGTGTGGTGAAGCCATGTGAGAAAGGGGCAGGGCAGAAAGACAGGAAGTCAGAGATGCATCTGTAGTCAGATCATGTAATCCAATTGTAGCAGATTGATATTGTTTATGAATTCCAAAAATAGAAATTTTGTTTGTGAACTGGTCTTTTCCTCTGGGCATATCAGAGTGTAATGGATTCAGAGATTTTACTTTTACTTGATTAAATAATGATTAAGGCTTTGATTGGGCCACGTCAGTAGGACATTGCATCCCTGTCCCCTTGGTGGGCGGGGACTCACAGAGAAAACACACTGAAGAGAAGGAAGGTTGGAGTTTTGAACTGGAGCTGGGAAGTAAGCACACAGAGGAGCAGAGCAGCTGAGCCCAGAGAGAATCAAGTCTGGGAAGAGGCAGAGAGAGAGACAAAGCCGGTTGCCTGATAGTCTACAGCTGGCCTTGTGGAGAAAGCAGGGCAGCTGAACCCACAATGACCATCCAGAAAAGAGGAATAATGTAGCACTTTAAATAAATATTACAGATAATTCAAGTTACTAAATATACAATGAATTACACTAATATTAAAGCTAATTCAATTACTCCTTAAGGATTTATAATACATTTCAAGATCTATAGTGCTTCAAATATCATAAAAAACCAAAATAGATATTTTGGGGAGGAACAAATCTGTTTTCTGCTTGTTTGCATTATTTATTCAATAACTATTTATTAAGCACCTATTATACAGTGGCAAACAAACATCCACAATTCTTAGTCCTTATGAACCTTAGAGCCTAGCAAGTAAATAGGAATTAGAGAGGTAATTTCATTAAAGAGTGATAACTTGTAAAGGGTAAACACAGGCAGTCATGTGAAGACTGAGCAGGCAAACAGAGCCTACTCTAGAAATCAGAGAAGACCACACTACAAATATACATCAATTGGGTCAGCAGTTATTAGGAACAGTGTGGAACATTTTCACATTCTTTATGAGCCAAAGGAGAAAAATGGAAAATGGTACCTCATTCTCTATTACACAGATGGCATTTTAGTTTGCTATTTCCCCCATTCGCATCATGATTTCAGTTATAAAAAAAACAAAAACAAAACCTTCAAATAATTTACTACTACAAAGGATGCTAGCTTTTACCTTAAAAGCTTTTCTTTGTTTTTACAGGACATTAGGATCAAACACACACACACAAAAAAAGCCCTTCAAAGGTGAAAATCACTTTGGAAAATTAAAATCATGCTGAGACTGGCACAACATAAGTCTCTCTGGATTCCTATTTTTACTTTGACTACCCTTGCAAGTAGTTAATTTTTAAGATCATTATGCCATGCATTTGAAAAATGGCTTTTATTAAATATTTCAGGTAGTTAACGACTTAATGAATAATATAACATTTACAGTACAAATAAAAACCACAACATAAATTACCATGTCTGATAACAAAGCATTTAATTTATACTTTCAGAACACAATGAGTTTAAAGCTTTAACATTCACCTCCTCTCAAAATTCTATACAACTGTTTAACAAAGATATACAATCTATTTGATATGTTACAATAAAATGTCATTGTAGTATTTTAAAACATGATAAATTATCATTGATTGGAGTCAGTTTGGCTAGGCTGTTGCATAGCAATAAAAAGATGGAAGACTGTTTTAAGTCTTTTAGTCTTATGATTATTTATCAAATACTCACATTAGCTCTTCAACCTGAAAAACATAGAGAGGTATTCTTATGTTACAGCACCTACAAAAGTTGGCACTAGCAATAAAATCATTCATTTAGACATTTGGTCAAACGGCCATTCAATAAAAGCACATTAGACATTATGGACACATAAAAAAAAGCCTTAGATATGGCTTCTACCTCAAGGAGCTAACCCTTTAAAGAGAATGACTAAAGCAAAAACAAATATTCATACATTCTGATACTATGATAGTTTAAAGTGTTCCATCTATCTACACAGATACTAAGGGGACTTAACCCAGCCAAGAGGTAGGGCAGGTCAGGGAAACTTCTTACAAGGAGATGCCTGGCTAAGTTCTTAAAGTAGAGAAGTGTGCAAGCAACAGGAAAACTGAAATGGGAGGAAGATGAAGGATTCCAGACATAGAACACTGCATAATAATATACCACACAAAGGAGGTGAGAAATGGCCAGATGTATGCTGATAAACCCAGAGGTTTTGAGCACTCCTCAGTTGAGCAGCCTTAAACAAAAGGAGCTCACACTTGTTACTCATTCATAATCACAACTTAATACAACTTTATATTGAGTCTAAAAGCAACTTGGCAAACTTCTAAAGAGACCAGAATTACAAAACAGTTCATAATGTGACCTTCCCAGAAATTCTAAGTATTCACTTCACTCTCAATACTTACGGTTATCTCTGAGTCTCTGATTGCATATCAAATCAGATAGGCTGAGAAAGAAGGAACCCTGTGGTATTAAAAAATTCAAAGTATTTTTGTACTAGTAATAAGTAACAAAATAGGAATTGTGGACACTCTGATATATAGCCATAAACTTGGTATTAGATAGACCTCAGTTCAAGTCTGAGATTTATCATTTCTAAAGTATCTGACCTGCAAGACATCAATCACTTAACTTTTCAGAACCTCATCAGTAAAATAGGGACAGTAACAATACTCAGCCTATATGGGTGTGGTGACAAATACGACAATGCAAGTAATGTGCATGGTGCCTACTGTGCTCCAGCAAAACCTAATCTTATTACAGCATGTGGTAGTTTGGAACTGTATGTACTCCCAGGAAAACGTTCTTAAATCTAATCCATTCCTGTAGGTATAAACCTATTGTAAGTAGGACTTTCTGATGAGGCTACTTCAGTTAAGGGGTGACCCACTTCATTCAGGATGGGTTTTAATCCTATTACTGGAGTCCTTTATAAAGGGGATGAATACAGAGAGAGAGGAAAAAGCCATGGAAGCAAGGAGCTGAAATCAATAAAACCTGGAAGAGAAGAGAGAGAGCAGCAGACATGGCCATGTGCCTTGCCATGGAGCAGAGGAACCAAGGGTCACCAGCATCCGGTCTTTGGGAAGAAAGCATCGCCTTGATGATGCCCTGATTTGGGCATTTTCTCAGCCTCAAAACCATGAGTGAAAAAATTCCCATTGTTTATAACTGGATCCATTTTATGGTATTTGCTTTGAGCAGCCTAGGAAACTAAAATACAGCATAAATTCAAGCCTGGAAGTCCAAGAGGTGAGACCAGAGAGACCAGCTGGGACTGCCAATGGAGGAGGATTAATGATCTCACTTTTGGACATGGAGGCAAGGGGGCTCATCTCATAGGGAAGCTGGTGAAGAAATATCTGAACTGAGTTTATGAGTCATGTAAGTGGTGGCTAAAAAAATTAGAACAGATTAAAGAGCCCAAGAAGAGCACAAGAACTGAGGGACAGGTGAGCAGAGAACTCCAAGAAGCTCTGAAGAAACCCTTAAATTGTAGTCAGAAAGAGGAAGGAGATTAAAAAAGTGGCAGAAGCAGGAACAATTTCCAGAAGATTAAGAGAAGAAAAATATAAAATATATTTTATATATAAAATATGTTTTATAAAATAAAAGTATCCTTTTGATAATTACCCCCAACTTAAGCATCTCAAAATTAAATGCTCTCAGCTTTTCCCAAGCCCTCCAATAACCACTTCTTTGAATTTATATACACCTCTCAATAATTCAAAGCTATTTTACCTATCATTTATCTCCATACTGTCCCTGCAAGTAGAGCAGGTACAAGTTATCTAAGGTTACAGTGTTAATAAAAGTTAGTCAACAGCAGTTTCCACGGGAAATTTTAAAACAGTAGGTTGTAATAAAAATTATTATTTAAAAGAGTACGTACCTTGAACCCTTCTGTTTATCCTAAAATTCATACACATTTATACATACCCACCAAATCAGGTAGCCCCCTCTGGCTCATATTCAGTGAGCTATCTTGGACCTTTTCCCCAGATTTAGGGCCATCACAATTACAAACTAGTTCCTATACCTAATAAAAGGTAGATTAATTACATTATGGCATATAGATTAATTAATGTCATGAATTGCATGCTGTTGATAAATCTAACTATAAGGTTGATAAAAATCTAACCATGCCATTTTTCTGCTTAAAATCCTTAAACAGAATCAAGTTCAAACTCTGCAGCCTCTTCTCCTGCCACAAAACTTGGAATTTCTCCAGCCTTTCCTGACTATCCCTGCTATCACAGTGACAAGGCTCTAACTTGCTCATGTAATTTTTCTTATTTCCTCTACTAGAGCTACTTGTCTTAGTCAATGCTGTAGCCCCAGTATCAAATGTGCCAGGCACACAGTAGGAGTCTTTACCAAATAAAATCACCAAAATACGTGCTCTGATCCCCAACTTGCTAAGTAAATGCTAAGTCAAATTAAAATACACAACTTTAAGTGGATAATGTACTGTAGTGAACTTAATTTATATAAATCTTCACATTAAAGTAACAATTCAACATTAAAGAATATAATTAAAATCACATATCATATCAAATTGGCTGGAGTTTTCTGCAAAAGCTTACACACTCATTGTTTCAACCTAATAAGAGTGGGAAAGAATTAAAAAACTAAAATAATTTTGAGTAAAAAAAAAAAGGAAGATATTTAAGAAAGCCAAAGGCTCATTTTATATAATTTTAACTATTTGCCTCTAAAGCAAAGACTTGTATCCAGAGACTAGTATTTGCTGTTGTTAAGGTCACATAGTGTATAAAAGACTCCGAAAGTGAATACATGAGGATATCTTATCTCAGGGCTCCTTTTTTATTTAACAGATATATATCAGAAATATAAACAGCATGTATACAAGAGTGTTCTGAACACAGACTCTGAATACATTTGAATCTTTCATGAGTAACATTACTGCAATTATTTAAACATCTACATGATAGGTCTAAACTTCCTCATGTGTCAACGAAGGAAGATTATGCTTCAAATGAGATAGTTACAAAAGAGCTATTTATAACTTCAAAAATATACAAGACTAAGATAAAATATTTCACTAAAAACATTAAAAAAAGTTTACACATCAAAATTGATATTACCTAAAATATTAACAACTACACGGAGCAAGTTCAAATTTTAAATGTCATATAAACATATATACGACAAAGGAACCTGGCAACACTGTTTTATAATGTTAGTGTAAGAGAATGAAATAACTTACCAAAAAAAAATTTAGAATAGAATGAAAAATGTTACCAAAAGAAAATATGGTGTGATTTTTAATGCACAAATGAATTATTTCCTGACATTTTAATTCAGGTTGTAGAGCCCAACATAATATTACATCCACATCACTATCTACATTTATTGAGCACCAAACTTGGTGATCATAAACTTGGTGAAGCCTTGATCAAGTCAATTTCTTAGTGCCAGTTTTTCATTTCTAAAATATAAGGAGGCAGAATTAGAATGTCTATAGGCAACTTTCTATCCTTAAATTTTATGATTCTTACTATATATAAGCAAGAAGCCATGAGGGAACAAAAAGAAACGTAAGACATTCCAGTTCTGCATACAGCATATCAGATTATCCTTGCTAATCTGTATGTACAGCTTAATTAGGAAATTAAGAACTCAGCAGTTTCTATAAATGGTCTAAAAGTTCCAGTTACATGTATTTAGACCAAAAAAGATGACTATTAAGGAACTATTCTCCCACTGAAAAAATTCATAGCAGAGATGACATACCATGTCATAACATGATTTACTAGGTAGCACACTGATGTACAGTAAGCATCAATCTACATTAGAGTGACATCTGAGTCCCTTTTTTAAGCTTGGCCATAATGAATAACCATTTACTAATAAATTCTAAGTAAATTTTTGATAGGCTAAAATGTGAAGCTGATAAAACAGAAATGGGCAGAAAAACTATTAGGATAGTGTTTTCCTTTGGAAAGAGATGGTGGGATATGAATAGAGTTGTCAGAGAGCTTTGAGAATTTGTTATCTATTTCTTAAAAAAAAAAAACATTGAAATGTGATGACCAAATGTTAATATTTGTAAAAACCTACATGGTGGGCACATGGATGTTTATTATATTTTTCCTTTTATTTAAATAATTGTAAAAATATTTAATTGTAAAAATATTTTTATTGTTTCCAATGGGGATATTATAACTATTGCTGTCAAAATAATTTTATTTAAATTAGTCTTAATTTTCTGCTTCTTTTAGGTGGGCCATTCCTGAAATGATGCTTATAAAAACCCTAGAATGTGCAAATTCCTTCAAGATCCAGGCAAATTTATCTCTTCCAAAAATTTCCGTCTTCCAATTCTTGCTAAAAAAAAATCAATGAATTCATCATTCAACTCTTGGCATATTGTATCTTTTTTTAAATATACTTTTTTATTATTTATTTTTAAAAGAAACTTAGATTACATAAATGTTACACAAAAAAATATAATGGATTTCCATATGCCCCGCTCCCTAGCCCTCCCACATTTTCCCATATCAACAACATCCTTCATTAGTGTGGTACATTTGCCACAATTTATGAACACATCTTGGAGCATTGCCACTAAGCGTGGATTATAATTTACATTGTAGTTTACACTCTCTCCCACACATTTTTGCAAGTTATTACAGGATATACAATGGCCTGTATCTACCATTGCAATGACATTCAGGATAATTTCCAAGTCCCGAAAATGCCCCCAAACTGCAAGCAAGAAAGTCCCATCCATCTGCCCCATGGGATCTAAGTGTCCCCTCTCAATTAGAGGTGGAGTGGGCATCACCATCACAGAATCCTCAGGATTGGGAATGGAAGATGGACTAGAGTAGACTTACAGTTGTTCTACTGTAGACTTGTTGTGATCCTAGCAATGGAAGAACGTTTATCTTATTTTATACTCATTATTTCATCAAGTAGATGTTACTTGGTATAAAATAATAGAAAATAGGAGCACAGAGTATGTAGATGATAATACGTAAGGGTTAGGACCTGATACTAGGCCCAGATATTTACTGAATACCGTGGTTTAACAGATCTTGCATTTGTGCCTAGGACGAAGCTGCTCCCTATCTAAAAAGTAAATTGCAAAAGATTAAAGATTTAAATGTTTAAAAGTTAAAATATAGAAGAAATAGAAAAAAGTAAAGGTGAATATAATCTTGGAATGGTGATGAAATTTCTAACATTACACTAAAAGAGTGATATAGTGAAAAAAAATAAAAAAAAAAAGGACCACAAATAACAAATGGAAGGAAAATATCTGTAACATATGCTACAGATACTATATAAACATTTAAAATCTCTTTTAAAATTTCAGTAAGAAAATGCACCTATTGCAATAGAAAAAAAGGTAAAGGGAATCAATGGACTATTCACATAAAAAGAAATACTAATGTACAAGGAAAAAACTTCTAATCTCTTCAGTATCAAGGAAACAGAAACTAAAGCAGACAGCATTTTCACCTACAACGTGCAAAAGATGAAAAAGATGATGAAGGATAAAAAGTACTCTCATCTGCTGCTGGTTGGAGTATAAATTGGTTAATAAAAATTCTGAAGAGGAATTTGAAATACATATGAAACATTTATCAAACATTGTAAACATTTTCATACCATTTAACCCAGAATTCCATTTCCAAATATATCTATAAGGATGCTCAACAAAGTATTGACAATAGTGAAGTTTTTTACACATTCTAAATATTTAATAACAGGAGAATGATGAAATATACTTTGGTAAATCTATAAACTTGACTACTTCGCTGCTATTAAAAAGACGTAAAAAAATGTGTAAATGATGCAGAATGATGTTAATGCAAAAAATAAATGAACAGCAGCTGTATTAGTCAGCCAAAGGGGTGCTAATGTGAAATACCAAAAATGGGTTGGTCTTTATAAAGGGTATTTATTTGGGGTAGAAGTCCACAGATACCAGGCCATAAAGCGTTAAGTTTCTTCTCTCACCACAGTCCATTGCCACGTGTTGGAGCAAGACAGCTGCCAGCGTTTGCCAGGGTTCAGGCTTCTGGGGTTCCTCTCTTCCTGGGGCTGCATTTCTCTCCGGGCTTAGCTCCTGGTTCCTCCACAAGGTCAGCTGTAGACGATCAGGCTAACGGCTTGCTTCTCTTCTCCTGGGGCCTTCTTTCCAACATCAAAACTGCTTCTCAAAAACTGCTTCAACTCTGCTCTTGCCATGCCTTTTATATTTGATTCCCCACCCAACAAGGGGTGGGGCTCAACACCCTACTGATGTGGCCCAGTCAACGCCCTAATCATAACTTAATCATGCCTAGATTAACAGATCAGTTTACAAGCATGATCCAATTATATTTTTGGAATTCATAATTACATCAAACTGCCCAACTGCAACAGCTGCTGTAAAATAACACTCTATTTATTATCTCATTACTGTTTAAAATTTAACATGTATGTAAGAGATAACATACCAAAACACTAACATTGATTATCTCTGGGAGGTGAGAGTATGGGTACCGTGTGCCTTCAATGTTCTACAATAAACAGGCATTTCATTTAAATGCTGTTTAAATAACAACAGTAGCAATAAGACAGCTCTACTTCTCCAGAGATCCTGGGAGACCAGTGAAAAGAGCTGAGTAAACATTTCATTACAATACATGAATAAGTGGAGGCCAGGAGAGGGTGCTAAGGAAACACAAAGAAAGGGTAAGGAATCTAGAGGGAACTCAAAGAAATTTCCTGAAGGAAAGAATCTCTGAACTGAGTTCTGAAGCACAATTGGGAATAGCCAAAAGAAGAGAAGTGCATTTCTGACAGGAGTAGAGAACTTAAATACTCCAAATTGGCATGACAGGAAAGGAAAGAATGGCTTATAAAGAGTCTACATATAGCCAGGCTAAGGTCAAATCATGAGTGCCTTGTAAAAATAAGAAGTTTAGATTTTATCCTAAAGGCAATGAAGAAATATTGAAGGATTTAAAACCAGTTGCATACTAAAAAGACCACTGACAGTAGTGTGAAGAATTAATTAGAGAAGAATGGTAGAAAGTCTGTCAAAGAAATGTGGGAGAGAAATAATGAAAACCTGATTTAAAACAGAGACAGTGGGCACGTGAGGCAACAAGGCAGGAGGAGGAGACCAGGATTACTCTCACCTTCTGACCTGGGTAACGAAACGCAGACCCAATTCACTTTTAGGAAGTCCAGGAGAAACAGCAGGAATGTGTAACATGAAAATGAGAAGGATGTTAGCTCAATTTTGGATGTGCTAAGATTGAGTCTGTGGCAAATGGCTATCTAAATGTTGAAGTTGATAGATGAGTCTTGGTCTATCCTGGAAACATGAACTTGAGAATCAATGTTCAGGTGGTACCTGAAATCCCAATTTAAAATGAGACTGATCACCCAGGAAGAATGTGTAGAAGAAAGAAGGGCTTTTCCCCTGGAAAAGCTTGGAAGTCAGATGAAAAATAAAAATAACTGGCAAAAAGAAACAGAAAAGGAGGCAGTCAGAAAGGTAAAGAAAAAAATGTTCAGGAAAAATAATTCAAAGAATTTCAAGAAAAGAGTGGTCATAAGTGTCAGATGATGATGACAAATGGTCATACAAGGAAAAGATTGAAAAGATTCCATCGGATTTAGTAACCAGACAGCACCTGTATCAGTCAGCCAA
>JAQZBX010009216.1:22956-46625 GCA_029593785.1 Cabassous unicinctus
CAGTTGTAGTCTGGCATAAGGCTTGTCTCTCTCCCTGGGGCTCATTTCTCTCTGGGCTCAGCTGCAGCTGTAGGCTATCAGGCTCAGCTCTCTTCCCCTGGCCTCTGCTGTGTCTATGGAGCTATCTCTATTCCTCTGTGTTCTTCTCCTGTGTGTCTACTTCCATGTGAGTTTTTTGTCAGCCCACCAAGGGGGTGGGCACTCAACACTGAGTCACACTCTAATGACATGATTGAATGAAAGCCCTAATCTTAACATAATTTAATCAAAGACATTTCAGCTGAATCTAATACAATCAAAAAGTATCACTGCCCATAGGAACAGACCAGTTTATAAACATAATCAAATATCTTTTTGGGAATTCATAAATAATATCAAACTGCTACAGCATCTAATGTAGAAAAACAATTCAATGGAAGGGTTAGGGCATAAGTCTTCTAATGCAGTGAGTTGTGACAGATAAGAGAGGAAAATGTTGGGACAGTGCCAGTAATCCACTGCAGACTGAGAAGCCAGGGGAGAAGGAAAGAAAAAAGGGTGGTGGCTAAAGGGACAGAGGGCTGTTTAGTGTGGTAAACAAAATAAAGCCCCCTCCAAAGATGTCCATGTCCTAATCCTTTATGAGTATGTTATCTTACATGATAAAAGGAACTTTGCAGATGTGATTAAGGATCTGGAGATGGGTAGATTTCTTTGATTATCCAGGTAAGCCTGATGTAATCACAAGGTCCATATAAGAGGAAAGCAGGAGTTTTCAGAGTGGATGGAAGATGCTGTTTGCTTTGAAGATGGAGAAAGGGGACCAAGAGCCAAGGAATGTGGGTGGTCTCCAGGAACTGGAAAAGGCAAGCCAACAGATTCTTCCCCAGAACCTCCCGAAGGTACTCAGACTGGCAGCTCTATTTTAGACTTCTGACCTCAGAACTGAAGAATAATACATTTGTGTTGTTTTAAGCAACTATATGTGTGGTAATTTGTAATAGCAGCAATAAGAAACTAAACATTTAGTTTGTCTTGTTTTTTAAGTCAGAGAGACTTAAGTATGCTTACATGCTCAAGAAAATACAAGAGAAAATCTGAAGATATAAGAGAAAGAGATTTTGTATTTTTGATGATAAAATTGAATAACAAATTTTGGAATAAAAGCTTAAGTTTACTTTTGTATCCCAGAAGTTCACTCTGTGACAACTGCTTCATCTGTATATTGATTTTAATACATTAGGACTGGCTAAGTATTGAAGAATTGAGGTTCACAAGGAAACAGCAAGAGAAAGTATATAAAGCACAGGTGTAAGAATTAGCTTACACCTAAAACAGGAAGGTATCTATCTATACAGCTAAGCATGAAATCTGAATTGAGTAGGGTAATTTACCAATCTATACTTGTCCCCTAGGATTAGAAGTATCATTTACTGAGTGTCTAGGGTATGCAGCAAATAAATTGCATATATTTCCTCTCTCACAATGATGCAAGACAGAAATTATCCAACACTTTGACAGTTGAAAAAGTTCCAAAACTCCTAAGGATTCAGATCCAAATCTGTTTGACTCAAAACACTATACTAAGGAACTTGGCAGACATAACCTTAATCAAATGATCAAGTTTTAATACCACCAGTAATAATACTCACATAATGCTCCCCTTGATATAACACACTGAGAAGAAAACATCACCTCTGTGGTAGTCTTCCCAATAATGCAATACCTTAATCAAATCATGAAAATACATCAGACAAATTGAGGGGTATCCTACAAAACAACTAGTACTCTTCAAAAGTCAAAAGCAGGAAACACTGAGGAACTATCTCACATTGGGGTAAACAATTAAGACATGACAAATGAAATGTTATTCTCATTTGGATCCTGGTCAAGAAAAAGGATATTAGGGGAAAAAATGGGAAACTCAGAATAAAATCTGCAGGTTAATTAATAGTGTTGAACCAATGTTAATTTCTTAGGTTTGAGCACTGTACTGTGATCTATTGTACTATAGTCTCAAAATAAAAAGTAAAAAAAAAGCACTCTGCTGAACTGTTTCTTTAAGAGCAAGCCACTTATTTCTGGGTCTTGTCATTTAGTCTATACAGGGTTAACTTACTCTGAAAGCCTAGAATCAGGTTTTTGTTTGTTTGTTTGTTTGTTTGTTTTCCAAAGATTTTATTTATTTTATTTATTTATTCCCCCTCCCCTTGCCGCTTGTGTTGCTGTGTCCATTAGCTGCGTGTCTTCTCTGTGTCTGCTTATGTCCCCCTTGCTGTGAGGTCTTGCCGCATCAGCCCACGGCGCGAGCCGGCCTGTCCTCACAAGGAGGCCCCAGGAAGGGAACCCAGGGCCTCTCATATGGTAAACGGGTGCTCTATCCATTGAGCCACACCTGCTTCCTGCCGTGAGGTTGCTGCATCAGCCCACCCCACCGCTCAGGCCGGCGTGCCCTCACAAGGAGGCCTCGGGAAGCGAACCCGGGCCTCCCATATGGTAAACGGGGGCTCTATCCATTGAGCCTCACCCGCTTCCCTAGAATCAGGTTTTGACTGGAGTTAACAATCACACCTGTGGTTTTAACGATGGTGGAGTTCCTGAATTGCTTGGCATCCAGGTTCTGATTCCTGACCTGTACAGGTGCCTTAACACTTGATCTCTGACTCCTGCTTTGCCCTTTTCACACATTCTGAGTCCTGAAGTCAATCACTGATCCCAACCTCTGGAATAATGTGTTCATTGGGAGAATGTCTCAGTGAGGACAGGTGAGTAAATCCAAAGGATAGAGGATATATTATATAAACTAGCAAAGTAATCTCAGAATATAAGTGTACTAACAATCATTCTCTTCTCTCTCACACACACTTCTCATATTTGCAAACTCATCTTCATAAAATATAAACATGAAAAGGAATCTCAATGAAAAATGGCAAAGTCTAAAACTTAAAAAATTCTACAGAAAGCATAAAGATAATACTCAAAGAAGAAATTTTTCTTGAAAAAAAAAAAAAAAGAATTTTTATGATTTTTAAATCAGCTTTCTCACTGCTCATTTATCGCAGTAAAATAAATGGAACTACCTACTAGTATTGTTTATTTCAGAATGATCATTGCCAAGGAGTGATCAAACTACATACTACATTTAGCAAATATTTATTTAGCTGCTATTTTGAACCAGGCATTGAAAAGGGTACTTAAAAGGTAGGTGTAATCCTACCTGTCTTTAAGTTCTTTGACAGTTAACTCTATCTAACACTGAAAGATATTTACCTATGTCCTTTATTTTTAAACCATGACCTAAATCAGTGATGTCCAAGAGAAATAAAAGATGAGCCACATATGTAAGTTTAAACTTGCTAGTAGCTGCATTAAAAAAAAGTAATCAAACTCAAAAAAAAAAAGACTGATGAGATAGCTTACCCTTTCCTTTCTGCATACTAAATTCTCCTACATATTAAATAGCATCTAAATTTGGACTAGCCACATTTTAAATGTTCAGCAGCCACATATAGCTCGTCACTATTGGACAATGCAAATCTGGACGTTACTTACTAAAAAAGAGAACACACTGAGTTATAGAATTGTGTTTCAATTTTGCTTTACTAATAAAATTAATTACTTGTCTCTACTTGGAAATCAATATACTCTCCTTTCTCTGAACTCTGTCTTTTCTTTACACAAATCATGCCAGAGATTATACTTCAAAAAAAGCAAAGACTAAGAATGATGACATATTAAAACTTCCTTCCTTGGAGTGGAAGATTTTTTGAGTGTTTTTAATTCTTAAGAGGACACATGTTATAATGCTCTTTTATAAAAATCATATACATTTTTAAAAAGAAAAACATGAGGGGCCATCAATTATGAATGACATTCAAGTTTTAGCAAAGACTCCAGAATCAGATCAGAATATCATTAAAACAAACAAATCACAGTCTACACAAACACATCTTAGACTCAGAGTGGATCATATCAAGTATATTTAAATAGTGAATGCTTTGTGTTGCTTCAGATATTAAATATGTTACCGATCACAACAGGATGGGGAAAGAATTTCAAAAGTTTTGTTTAAAGCAAATTTATTTTCCAAATGTACGCATATAATTTATAATGTATAAGTGTAGCTTTTAAGATTCATTATTATATTTTCAATGTTAACGATACATACCACGCCCAAAACTTTGCTATATTTTACCCTTAGCCTAATTCCAGATCAGAGATCTATAAAGACAACATTATTTATGAAGTGTAACAAACTCAAGGTCTTTTTATAGGTTGGGTCACTCAGTTTTAAAAGCATCATTTTCACTGCCTCCTTCTTACCACTGTGCTTGGCACATGGTATTGTTCTCATCTACTTGCTGAATGATTATCAAGTAACATGCACTTGTCAAAATGAAATGTTAAGAAGCGGACCCTTTCAATTAAAAGATTTTACTTAAGTCCATATTAAATTGAATCTACACTACGGTTTAGAAAACACCTTCCATCTGTTATTCTCATTTGATTCGACACCCCCAAAACATAGATATCAACCTGATTTGATGAAGAAGTGATCCAATGGGGTCAAATCATATAATTATTAAATAGTGGAGCCAGATTTCAAGCCCAAGTCTTCAAACAAAACCGTGTGTGTTTGTGTGTGTGTTTATGTGTATGTGTTTATGTGCATATGTGTGTGTGAGTATTGGGTGTATGTGTGTGCATGTTATGGAAGCTATATCCCATGCCTTTTTCTCTCTTAAAAAAAAATCCCATTAGAAAAGCCTCAGAAAAAAAAACTAAACGAATAGTTTCCACTTCCAAACACATAAACGCATACTCTACAAACTTTTAAGAAATTCGAACCCATTTAAAAAATAACAATAATAAGCAGTGTTGATCACAGCTTATCCCAAAGGCAACCAGACAATAAGACTGCATCCGCCTTAAAACATCTCTCCCTCCTGGGGCAAAACCATCCCCCGCGGCCTGAGAGAGACTCATCCAGGCGCAGAGAGAAGCAGCATCCCGCCTTTCCCCTCAGGACGCAGCAGTTCCCAACCCACCGGGCAGCGTCGGGCGAGACGGCCCCAGCCTACCTGACCGGCTCCCGCCACCGCTTGAGCCAGCTGCAGCAATTGGCCATCAGACTGAACATCCCAGGCCGCTCCTCCCGCCGCCTCCCATCCGAGCCCGGAGCGGGGATGGGTCCTCGGCTGTCTAGGGTCGAGTCTCAAGGGTCGCCGCCACTCCGAGACGCCCCAGAGGTGGATGGGCCCGGTGGGGGAACGGGGAGGGACCCGCGAGCGGACAACGACAGCCCTCCTCTTCGTGGGACTGCGGCGCCAAAAAAGCAGATATCGGGTAGCAGAGTTAGCGGAGCCGGGACAGGGAAAACCCGTGCGTCGACGCACTGACGTTTCTCCGGGGCGCGGAAGGCTCGACCCAAGCACCACCTATTATGTTCTCCAATCATCGCTCGAGGACCCGCAATGGAGGTCTTTGAGTGGCTGAAGGCGTCCTACTTCCCGCCCCAGTCTGAGAGGTGGGAGGGAGAAGGGGCGTGGTCTGAGGTCCCAAGAGTCTGAGCTCCGGGAAGGATATTCTCGTAACCAGGCAACGGTAGTGTCCAGAGAGAAGCTGAGGGATCCTGGGCAAGGCCTATCTATCTGTATAGCCACCCAAAATGTGTTGCCAGAGGAGGGTGCTGCTCCTTGTCTGTCTCCAATACCCAAGCTGAGATCCAGAGATCTCAGGTCTTGTGTTTTGTTTTGTTATATGCAGCAGGGTTGGGGATCCTTTGGGATTGTGACAACTATAGAAACAATACACTGGTACAATTATCATAAGTTAAAGACAAGGGAAAACCTCTTTTGCTAAATTATCTCAATAGTTCTGATGAGAATGATGTATTAATCTGCATTATGTTTATCACTGTCACATAAAATGTGAGATAGAATTATATGATATTTATTGTTGGAAGTTTATGATTACAAAAGAAATACATGTTCATTGTATAAAATGTGTAAACACTGTAAAAAGGATCATGATAATGAAAATAAGATCTCAAACTCACCATCCAAATATAACCATCATTTTGATTTATGCTCTTTACAGGATATTAGATATATAGATTGCTAGATATTTAGTTTCCAGAAGACAGAGATTGTTTTTGAATGACTGTTTAGCAACATGCTTTACTTTATTTAAAAAAAAGATGTAATATCTACATTTGTTTTTATATTCTTTGGAGAAGAAATAAGTACACTCCTATAGGAAAAAAATACATGCATGATATGTAGGGACTTGTGTGTTCAATTCAATATCCACTTATATACTTGCAAATCTTAGTAAAAGGAGGGAGGAAACTGGGAAGCCCAGTGTATCCAGGGGGAAATAATGGATTGGGACTAAAATCTAGATTTAAAATTACTGTCTGTCCTTCACTAACTTATAAGACCCTAATTTGAACCCTTGAACATCTCATAGAGTTCACTGTCTCTGGGGCCAAGTACCCCATTGGTAAAATACCTACTTTGCAGGGTTGCTGAGATAGTTAAATGAAAGGAAAAGCTCTAGTTTCTGAAAATTAATAGCCGATTTTGAAGTTGCTGTCAGTAGTCCCATTAACATTTATCGCCTGTATCCTCCTACCTCTTTCTCCAGACTTCCAGGGATCTTTTCACCTATATAAATAACCTGTCTTAATAATATCTATTTTCTTTCCAATTGCTCAAGGCTGTATGACCTCTACTGGCATTCCTAACTGAACTTGCCCTTCCTCATCAGTGCCAGATGCTGCCATCGCCCAGATCTTCCAGGATATACACTTAAGTACCTCTAACCTACAGTGCTAATGAAAAAAGTTAGATGATACCTTCATGACTTTTTATTGCCTCCTCATCATGGCTGTCTTTTCCCATTTCCCAAAGTCTTAAGACTACATCGTCTTTTACGATGTTAGCCACTTTCTTGAGACTTTGACAACCATGAATTTTCAACTTCTCTGAAATCTTATGTCTTAGTTTGCTAGGGCTGCCATTAAAAGTACCATTAAAAGACTGGATGGCTTAAAACAACAGAAATTTATTGTTTAACAGATCTCTAGGCTAGACATCTGAAGTATGTAGGGGAGACTCCTTCCTTGCCTCTTCCTAGCTTCTGGTGAGTTATCAGCAATCCTTGAGCTCCAATCTCTGCTTCAGTTGTCATATGGCATTCTCTCTCTATGGTATATCTGTCTGTGTCCAATTCCAATTCTTCCCTCTTAAAAGGACAACAGTTATATTAGATTATGGTGATTAGGGTGAGTTTGGTCTCATCTTAACTAATATCTTCAGAGACCCTGTTTTCAGATAAGGTCACATTCATAGGACTAGGGGTTAACATATCTTTTAGAAAGGCAAAACTCAACTTATAATATTGTGTTTCTTTTATTATTTCTTTATTATTATTATTTTTCAGGAGGTACTGGAGATTGAACTACATCCACTCCCCAATGACAGTTTTTTTTGTTTTTTTTTTCCTTCATTTCTTTGTTTTTAGGAGGTACCAGGCAACGAATCCAGAACCTCATACATGGGAATCAGGCACTCAACCACTTGAGCTACATCCGCTCCCTGCATTTTACTTTTAATCATAATAAATAAATTAGACAATATGTTAGTAGAAGATGATATGGAGAAATGTAAAACTGGGTAAGGGAATAGAACATGATGGGTAGGAGAAGTGGTGTTGACATTTTAAGGTGGTAGGCCTTAATGAAAAGGTGATCTCTAAGCAAAGACTAAAAGAAGTAAGGGACTGAGCCATGTGGATATATCGGGGAAGAACATTACAGACAGAAAAATAATAACTGCAAAGCTCCTAAGGTGGGAACATGTCTTTGATATTAAGGGAAAAGGAGTAAGGCTAAAGGAGATGAAGTCACAGAAGTGACAAGAGTCCAGAATACATAAGGTCTCAAAAGTCATTGTAAAATCTTGACTTTTATTCTGAGGGAAATGAGCCATTGGAGGGTCTGGGACAGAGACTGACATGAGCTGACCTGAGCTGACAAATTTTAGGATTAGTCTCCCCTAAACTGGCAATAGACTGAAAAAAAGGGAGGAGTAGATCAAGGGCACCGATTATGAACCTTATTAGAAAAACTTAAGTGAGATATTGTGGTGGTTTGGGACCTGATCATGAAGATGATAAGTAGTCAGATTTGTAATGTTTTGAATGGGAATTTCCTGATTGATTGGACTTATGTGAGACAAAGAGAAAAGGATTATTCCAAGGTTTTTACCTTGAGCAACTTGAAGGGTGGGGCTGCTATTATCTGCAATGGTAAAGACTTCTTGGAGCAAGCTTTGAGACAACATTAGGAGTTAAGTTTTGGACATATTTTAGTTGTATATTTAAAAGTGCACCAAAAACAAATTTTGGCTGAATGCAGTTGACCAAGTGTTAATCAATATTTGGCAAAAGCTGGATATTACCATAACAGAATGAACTTATGATACAAGAAACCTAAACTTTCATCCAAAGATGTATTATTAAATTTTATTATTACACGTCATAGATTTTTAAAAGTTTGACATATAGTGTATGACATAATTTTTCAGCACTATTACTGCTGGCACTGTGGTGCACGTTTGTGGTACTAAAAAGATGTTCACTTTCAACTGCAGTCTTTGGAGGAGCAAGAATTTTTTAGATACCTTGTGTTTCTCTAACATTTCCAACTTTAAAAAAAAATTCTTTACCTTCTTTTTATGAGGGGATTAGAGATCCTTTTAAAGGATGTTGTTGACCCATGATTTTGTTGGTTTTTCCTCCTTATGAAATGTTGAGATGTCTACCCTTAATTCCTTCTCACAAGATGAGAAAATCCCCAAATGGGGTTTTTACTTAAACAGTCATGGCTAAATGAATTTAAATATTTAATAATTAAATACAGTACTTAAAGGTTATTTCGTATAATATTATGAATGCTAGCACACTAAACAATTCCACAGAGATTAGAATTATATTTATAATTAAATCACTTGAGGCTGGGGATAAAGCGGTGAAAGTCTTAACACAGTGGAGGCCAGAGTGAGACAAACCAAGATGGACAAGAATTTAAATGAGAGGAATCATAGATATACTCAGTAACTCCTTTTTGAATAAATGAATTAGAATTCTCCAGTCCATGTTCTTACATGAAAAAGTGACTCTAATATCATCTTCCTTCCAGCTGGACCATAGAACCATAGAAAGCTAAAGCTTTCTATGAAATATTTATCTGCCTGTAGAATTTCACTCACACACAGAGGAATAGGAAATCAACTGATATTTTCATTTGGGCAAAAATACTAGGAGTGATAATAGTAAATATGCACTGAGTACTAATATTTAATATACACGAATTGCTTTACATAAATCACATGTAATCTCTTAAATCTTCACATCAACACTATGAAAGTCTACTACTACTCTACTCATTTTACAGATGACACAATTGAAGCTTGGAGAGGTTCAATGATTTGCTGGAGGTTACACAACTACTGAGTGCCAGTGTGTTGGGATTTTAATACAAGCAGTTTAGCTACAGAGGCAGTCTTAAACATTTAAGCAACATATTTCAAGTATGTATGCCTAACGACAAAAAAAAAAAAGAGGTAATATGCAAAAAATAGAACGAGCTGTATTAAGGTGATGGAATTTGACACATTTTCCCCCCAAAACCTACTATGGATTTTTACACCATAAATGCAAGAACAAAATTAAAATGTTGATGATCAAAACGATGCCATTTTCTTCCATTTACTACATTTACTGTAACTTCCACAGGGTCCTCTTTTGCTTCTAGGTTCTGGTGAATATCCTCATCAACAAAGTCAGTGTCCCATGATTTCTCCTTCAGAGCCTGGAGACACTGTCCTTGGCTATCCCGCCTCCAGCCCCAACCCTTCAGTTCGCTCCCTGTTTTTACTACGATCCAATCCCCCTCATAAACCTCGCATTCCAGAAAAACCGAACCGCTGAAACTTGGCAACCGGGGAGCAAGTATCTCCATAGTGTTTACAAGGCCTCCAAAACTCACCCCGAGCGCTCCCCCCAGCTGTGAAAAACTTTCTGGAAAAGACCTCATCTTCCTGGTTATCACTTCCCCTCCCGTGTTGGGGGCTGGGAGCGGGCGGTCCCCTCCGCCCACCGCTGGGGCTCTGCAGTCGCGTTCGCTCGCAGGCGCCACAGCGCCCAAGTCCTCCGCGAACCGCTCAGGTGCTCGCAGCCCAGGCCGTGCGTCGAGCGCTCCAGGCCGCTCCGCTCCGCGTCACGGTCCCAGCCGGTGTCTCCGCCCTATTCGCGATGAGGGTCCTGAGTGGGCGCTGCGGAGCGCTGCTGGCGTTTCTCGTCGTAATGCTTCCCGTTTCAGAAGCAAACTGTGAGTATTCAGTTGCGTCTTCTTTCCCCAACTCCGCCAGCTGAACGACATTGGTCTACTTGGTAGGCTTTTCTTTTCTCCAGGGGCTGCAGCCTCCTAGGAAGTTTCCTGTGAAGTCCAGATTCCTAGCAGATGGAAGCAACCCTGGCTCTAGCAGCAGTGTAATGGTGGGGCAGGGTCAACATTTGCTGTGCTCAGGAATCATGTGTTGCCTAAGGGCAAATGCAAGAACCTGGGTGACGCAAATTACCAATGAAGAAATTAAAACACCTATCTATTTTCCCTGAGCAGTTGAGGTTTCCAATCAGAGGAAAAGGACCAGCACGTTCCATTATATGAGTAGGGAGAGAAAGGCAACCAATTTTGGCCTCCCTTTGAACAAGCGACTGCCCCCACCGGTACCCCTTTCTGCAACCGTCCTTTTGCAATTTCTGGACTTTGAGCTTGGTTTGCTTGTCTCACATTGACAAACGAATTGTTGTAGGATGACTGAGGGTTTGGGTGGCAGTATGCAGATGTCCATTTTCTAACCTTGAAATCAAAAGAACTGTTAAATATAGTTTTTCTCAGATCACTACTGTGGATTTTTGACACACTGTCACTGATCTGAGGTCTGTGACGTTCTTTGGACTTTATATTTGTAGATCCAGTTCTTCATGTTCCCATCCTTGGATTCAGACAGGATATTGAGTTTTTCTGAGAAAATTATGTAAGGGATGTCATAGCATTTAGTACATTTTAATTGTCAGTTAATTCATTTGTTTTCTAAAGTTTACGCAGATTCATTGATTAAAAATGTTTACTTGTGCTGATGTTTTATTCTCAAAAATTGTTATGAGAGAGGTAACCTCTGAATTACAAATAACTTTTAGATTTCCTAGAGATCGAAAATAAAATTTTCCAAGATTGTAATCCCATAAGAGTTAAATATGAATTTACTAATAACATTTGACTTTCTTACTAATTATAAAATTTTAAAATTATAATTTAAAGGCTAAAACAATATATCCTGGTTTTATTTTTAAGCATTAAAAGATTTATTTATTTTATTTATGTCTCCTCACGCCCTCATTGTTTGCACTTGCTGTGTCTGTTTATCTTGTTTCTTTTTAGGAGGCACCTGGAATGGAACCTGGGACCTCTGATGTGGGAGGGAAGCGCCTAATCACTTAAGCCACCTGCATTCCCTGCTTTGTTTCTCTCATTATGTTTTTCTTGTGCCTCTTGTTGCATCATCATGTTGCATAAGCTTACGGTGCCTGCCTGTTGCCTTCTTTAGGAGGCACCAGGAACCTCTGCTCCCTGCTTTATTGTGTCTCTCATTACGTTTTTCCTTCTTGTGTCTCTTGTTGTGTTATCTTTTTTTTTTTTTACTCTGGTGACAAAGCTATCAGGGGTAGGGGGGAGTGTGGACTTCAGTTCCACCCCTTTCCTTCAAGTACTCACTGAACCTTCAGTCAGACTGAATTTATTCAGAGCTTACAAAAATGTCTTACACTGAGCTCTTTCATTAATTTCAAAGGAACAAAAAGAAAGGAGAGACTCCCTGTCCTATGCAGAAGAAACTCTAGGAGCCCGGATGAGCAAGGGCTCACCTGCTGCACCTGCCTGTTGTGCCAGCTCACTGTCTTTAAGAACTGGGAACCAAACCAGGGACTTCCCATGTGGTAGGCAGGAGCTCAATCGCTTGAGGCACATCCGCTTCCCTATACTGGTTTTATTTTAAAGAGCTACAATAGCAGAACATCATCATTCAAATCCCATCAAGTCTATGTGTGGACTGTTTATACTAACACATTATCCATATAATAGTTCATTAGGACAGTCAAGTATTTGTCTGGCAACCAGTGCTTTGGAGAGGTGAAAGATGCAAAAGTGGCTTACCACACTTCTAGCTTGTCATCAAAGGAAGTTGCCAGGCACTTTATTTTGCAGAGATTGTTACATTTTGATTGAATCTAGGCAGTGTTAAAATTGTGTGTATATGTATGATACACAGGTATTGAAAACTTATATAGAGAGAATTACATTTTTATATATAGACATCAATCAAATAAATAATTTAATTCCACAAATATATCACATAAAGAATAGTTGACCCTACAACATTCATTTTAAAAAGTATGGCAACTTGGGAAGCAGATGTGGCTCAGGCAACTGAGCTCCCGCCTACCACATGGGATGTCCGTGGTTTGGTTCCCGATACCTCCTAAAGAAGACTGCGAGCTGGCGTGACAGGCAGGCAAGGCAAGCTGACACAACAAGATGATGCAACAAGAGACATAAGAAGAAAAATGTAATAAGAGATACAACAAAGCAGGGAATGGAGGATGCTCAAGTGCTTAGGCACCTCCCTACCACATCGGAGGTCCCAGGTTCAGTTCTTGGTGCATCCTGAAGACACAGCACACAGCAAGTACAAACAATGAGGGGTGAGGAGAAATAAATAAAATAATCTTTAAAAAAGTATCATAACTTATTTGGATTAAAAATCATCTCTAGTGTACTGATGAGGAATAATAAATACTGAATAAAGAAATTGTTCAGAGATGTTAACTGACTTCTCAGAGCTATACAACTAACTTACATACATTAAAGTATTTTATCCTATCTTTTTAGCTTTTTGGGTATATACATAAAGTTTATACATTTATACATACATATACAAAGTGTCGATATATTTTATATCATTTCTAACTAAAATTTGGGCTTGGGGTAAAAGGAGATTGAAGTGCTAATTTGACTCTATCCAGAATTCCACATCTGGGTTTGTTCAATCTACCCTTAACCCTACTGACTCGTATTTTCCTCTCTTTTTATACTCTATTCTTTCCTTTCACTGTTTATCTTACTCTTTCTTAAATTCTGTTTACTTCAAATTCTATCATGTTGCACATATGGAGATATATTATTAAAGTAGGTTAGTGCTAGGTGGGCAAGAATAGTTAGACACAATTTCCATTACATAACAACAACAATATGACATATTTTGTTACCATTAGTAATATGCTAGGAAACACAGTAATGCTTTTTATAACAGACTTTTCCTGCCCATCAATGTTAATATCCTCTTTATAGCTAAGTGACCTATACAAATACTTAAACCTTCAAAATATCATGAATGTGGAATTCTTGTCAACCAAGATGGTAGCATATGATGCTCAAGGGTACTGTTACACCACAGATTTTTTGAACAACTAGCAAAAACTGGCAGAACCATCTTACTCAAAACTCCAGAAAACAGTTTTAAGTGTTGCTGTAACTGGGGAAGGGTCAAATAAAAAAATGCAGCTTTAAAAGCTGTTGGAGAAACTCCTGGTGCCCTTGCTGGCCCCCTCTTTCTCCTCTCAGCGTTGTGTCAAGCCAGACTGTACTCCCATTGTGGGTCCCTAGCCCTGTTCTATAGGGAGAAAATTAACCCCCTTAGCACATTATTGCCATTCTATCAGGTGGCAGCCAGAAAGAATGGACCGGGAAACACATCTCTAGCTCACCCTGCCTGTACTGCCCTACAGGAAGAAGCAGCTTGCAGATAGCTAACACAGTATTAGAAGCATTTATGTCAAAGCATTGCAGATAGCTAACACAGTATAAGAAACAATTATGGGGAAGTGGATGTGGCTTAAGTGATTGAGCACCCACCTACCACATGGGAGGTACTGGGTTTGGTTCCTCGTGCCTCCTGGAAAAGACGAGCATGACAGCAAGCTGGTGCAACGGGCTGGCATGGTGAGCTGATGCAACAAGATGAAGCAACAAGGACACACAAAGAGGAAACAATGAAAGACACAACAAAGCAGGGAGTGGAGGTGGCTCAAACATTTAAGTGCCTCTTTCCCAGATGGGAGGTCCCAGGTTCGGTTGCCTGTGCCTCCTAAAAAAGAGAAGACGCGCAGACACAAAGAGCACACGGCAAATGGACACAGAGAGTAGACAACAAATGCAAAACAATGGGGTGGGGGCAGGGAATAAATAAAAATAAAAAATCTTTAAAAAAAATAAAGAAACAATTATGTCATAAGCAGGTAATCCTATGTCTTAAAGGATTACCTGCTTTAAGACATAAATTGAGCACCCAGGACAGTGCGAGTGAGGGAAGTATATCTCTTAGGGAGTGGAAGGGACTTTCAGAGTCCTGCAACAGGGGAATTCCTAAGGTCCTAAGCAAGTAGAAGCCTAGAGCAACCCACTTTCACCTCAGGTTGACCTTTTTGGTAGGAGGTCTAACACTGAAGGGGGCCACCAGCCAATTCAGAGCCAGTTTGCAAAGACTGTGAAAGTTTTTTGTTTGTTTGCTTTTACATTAGTTTGTTTTTGTTAGCTACTGGCACTCAAGGAAATCTCTGGCATATTATTAGCATAAGAAATAGCTCAGGGACTAAATACGAGAATTAACATATTAAATATTAAAATATGCAACAAAAGATTACTAGAAAAATAAACAGGAAATGATGACCCATCCAAAGGAATAAGATAATCTAAAAAGCAACAACAAAGAAGACCAGACTTTGGACATACTGGACAAAGATGAAAACAAACAAAAAGATCCTCTGTATGCTCAAGGAGATAAAGGAAAAGACAGAATTAAAGGATGTGAAGAAAATGATAAGAACAATGTGAAAGTTTCAAAAAAGAGATAGAAATTTTAAAAAGAAACCATATAGAAATACTAGAGTTGAAAACCACAATAACTGAAATGGAAAATCCCTTGAAGGGTTTGAACAGCAGACTGGAGCTGAAATCAGTGAACTCAAGACAACACAATTGAAAGGAATCAGACTGAAGAGTAGAAATGAAAAAATAATTTTAAAAAGTTAATGGAGCCTAAGAGAACTCTGGGGCACCCTCAAGTATATGAATATATACATTATGGGAGTCCCAGAAAGAGAAAAAAAAGAGAGAAGGGAGCATAAGGAATATTCAAAGGAATAATGGCAGAAAACTTCCCAAATTTAACGAAACACATGAATATGAGCATTCAGAAATCCTAGCAAACCCCAAACAGGAGAAACTCAAAGAGAACTACACCCAGACACATAGTAGTTAATCTGTCAAATGTCAAGGACAATTAGAGAGTTCTGAAAGCTACAAGAAAAAAGCAAAGTATTATATATAAGGAGCCATAATAAGATTAAGTGCCAATTTCTTCATATAAAACCATCAATGCAATAAAGCAGTGGGATGAAATAGTTAAAGTACTGAAAGAAAACAATTGCCAGCTAAGAATTTTATATCCAGTGATATTGTCTTTCAGAAATGAGGGAGAGTTTAAAACATTCCCAGATAAATGAAAGCTGAAGAAGTTTGTCACCACTAGACCTGCCTGCAATCAATGAACAAAGGAAAGGAAACTAGACATTAGGGATTGGATGGAACCAGCCTAAAGAACTAAAGATTTCCAGGAAAGTTAAGGAAAGTTAAGTTGGCCTCAAATCAAACATGATTGCTTTATGTTCATGATGTTAAATTTAGCTCTGTGGTAACCACAAAGAAATTATATGAAAATATATAGAAAGAAATGAGAAGGGACTCAAAGGGTACACTATAAAAATCAAATAAAATATGAAACTAGGCATTAATGGGCAAATTGAGGGGCAAAAAAAAAAAAAAGTTATACAACTTACAATGATCAACTAACAAAATGTCAGAAGAAAGCCCTGCATTATCAGTAGTTACTTGAAATGTAAATGGATTAAACTCTCTAGTTGAAAGGCAGAGATTGGTAGAATGGATAATGGGTTTTGTTTCTCCAGTGCTGCTCAGGACTCCTGCAGAGAGAGGCTGTAGTTTGTTTTTGGCTCTGGCATTATAGCAGGCCTACTTCTGGCTCATGCTGGGACATTACCAGAAACAGTCAACTGACTCAAGATTGTTAGGTGAGAGGCTGTGATGTTCTAGTACTGTGAATCAAGGATAGCCCCTATTTCCCAGTCAAGAGAATTTTGGGGTGATAAACTCAATTAAGAATTTTGTAGATTAGCTATCCATTTCATTCGAAAGAGATTCTTCTTATTAATCCTTTCTTTAGATTTGATCAATACATTCACCCTTTTGGGTAAGGGCTGATACCTAAGCTCAGTTACCCCAGGATCCTCCCATTCCTCCTGAGATCTGGGAGCACATTTCCATTGCAGCCCCTTCAAACAATATTTCCTATCTAGGGAGAACAGCCAGCAAAATGCTTTTTAAAAGTTCCAATTATTTGCTCAATAATCTATTTCAAATATTAATGGTAAAAAAAATATTCTTCATTTCTATATTGGGGGGTTGGATGGGTGAGTGAGGAGGGTAAATAAGTAGGAACCCCATGAAAGAATCAAGCCAGAATTTCTGTCTTCTACTCTTTGTGAATTCTTTCTTTTACATTGTGCCAAGGAACATCAGGCTTTTCAATGTTATTTAATGTGCACCAAGATTTGGTCTAGGATGGCATTAGCTAACCAAACCAATTGTTAGAACTAAAACTGGCTGACCTAGCTACCACATGGAATGAAATCAGCAATATTAAAACATTCACTCTGATTCAAAATTGTTATGAGTTTTATATTAATTTTCTATTGCTGTGTAACAAATTAGCACAAACTTAGTTGCTTAATGTATGTTTATATATCTCACAATTTCTATAGATCAGAAACCTGATAATGCTTAGCTGGACTCTCTTCTAAGGGTATCCCAAGGCTGACATCAAGGTGTTGGCTGGAGCCCCATCTGTAGCTTTAGGTCCTCTTCCACGTTCACTGTTTGTTGGCAGAATTCAGTTCCTGCAATGATAGGACTGAGGCCCACAGCTCCTGAGACCTTCCACTGTTCATCCATGAGGCACTCTCTACAACTTGGCAGTTTTCTTCTACAAGGTCAACAGGAGAGCATCTGCTGATGCTTCTTGTCTCTTACCTCTAGACCCCCTTTATAAGGGCTCAAATGATTAGGCCTGGCCCAGTTAGGATAATCTCTCTTTTAATTAATGCAGGGTCCATTGATTAGGGACCATAATTACATCTACAAAATCCCTTCACTTTTGCTATTTTATCACAGGAATGATATCCCATCATATCCATACTTGAGGAGAGGATATTATACAGGGTATATATACCAGAGGGTGGATATCTTGGTAAAGATCTTAGAATTCACCTTTCTTGATAGAGCACACATTGTTCAGATTTTTTACAATACAAATTAGTGAACTTGGTGCCATTATTTCTGGGCATAACTTTTCTGTTCCCTACTCTGATTATTCTGCATTTTGTTTCTTAGGCCATTTTGAGTTCCAATCATGGTTGCTCATGAGCAACAAATTATGTGGCAAGGAGAAACATCTGTCTCAGGCATGGAAAGAGCAGTGGGGAGTATTTCAGAGGAGTTTGTGGATTAGGGGTTCTTCATCTCTTCTAAATCCTTCTAAATATGTCAATTTGTTTGTTTGTTTTTTATTTTATTTACACACACACACCTGAACCTGGGCTCGCTGTCTGTCCTCTGTCCATTCGCTGCGCATTCTTCTGTGTCTGCTTGTCTTCTCTTCTCGTCTTCTCTTTAGGATGTACTGGCACGATCCTGGGACCTCCGACGTGGGAGAGAGGCACCCAATCGCTTGAGCCACCTCAGCTCCCTGGTTTGTTGTGTCTCTCATTGTCTCTCCTCTGTGTCTCATTTTGTTGCTGTTGTTGCATCATCTTGTTGCATTAGTTCACAGCGCGGACCAGCTTCGCCTTTACCTGGAGGCCCTGGGAACCGAACCCGGGATCCTCCATATAGTAGATGGGAGCACAATGGCTTGAGCCACTTCTGCTTCCCTGTCAATTTCATTAGTTGAGCTCTTATTATCACTTAATTTTTAATAAGAGCAGATGAAGTTGTTAGTTCAGCTGATGGAATAATTTATAGTATCAGTAACTAGGTTTACTTTTTAGTAATCTCTGCCTAGTGGTTATAAACAGAAGTTTATTTCTGATATGTCTTGGGGTGAGAATTTTCATATTTGAACTTCTCATCTTTTTGTAATAGGTTATACACACAGGCAGAGATGACTGTTTTCTCTATTATTATACCTTTTAATCTGGTCAATGGCAGTAGCTATTCAGTTTCTTAGAGTTTCACCTTAATCATACACCTTGTCCCAGATGATCTCAGGTAATAAATCTATAAACTGTTTCGTCACTACTTACCAGAGACTGCAAGTTTCCCATTCTCAGTATGAGTAGACATCTCTGCTGTTTGTATCTTGCAGCTCCATCAATTCCAAATGCTTCACATTTCCCTGAGGTCCTATTAAGTAGAACCAGCTCTCAGATATAAAGTTTTACATCTATTATATTTCCTGGGAGCAGCCAAAAACCAAATGAGTTAACTCAAGAAAACACACACACACTGCACACACACTGGGTGTCTCATAGAATCTAAAGAACTTCTAAAAAACCAACCTTTAGGAAGGGAAAGAACTGTGTGAGCTCTAGTAGATCTCAGTAGCAGAAATTTACAAGGGATAGTTCTTTAGGGTGCTGACCCATTACCTGACTATGCTCTAATTGCTTCTATCCTATGTATCTATGTGTGAGGGTCACTATCACAGAAGGAGTTAAATTGATTTTGCTGGATTTCCTGTACAGTAGTAAGAGAGAGGTGTCTTGTGCCTAGCCGTCAGCAGAATTTTAAGATGTGGAGTTAGAGCTGTTTCTCAAAGGAAGGAGAGATAAAACAAGACCAAAGCAAGATATGTCCACTAGAATACAAAATCAAACACTTTAGAATTACATAGATTTATTTTTGTGGTAATTTTATGTTGGCAAAGAAATCTGAGTTTATAATCCAAAAATCATATATTAAGCATTTATAAAATTATCTCATTTTAAATTCAATATATTTCTAAAGTTAGTTTGACTTAGAATTCTTCTAAACTGACCTGCCTAGAAATAAATATATTTCAATTTTAGAAGTGGGAACTTAGTGAATGATCACATTAGAGGTGATTAGTAAATACTTATTCTGCACAATTATTTCTTGAATAATTTGTGGTTAGCACTAAGTGCTTATTTGATTGTACCATTACCATAAGCAATCCTTAAGGGCTGTCCTAAACTTCAGCCAATTAAGAATACCCAAGACCTGTTTTAGTTTCCGCATTGCTAAAACAAATGCCATACCTTGGGTTGGCTTAAAAAACGGGAATTTATTGGCTCGTGGTTTTGAGGCTGGGAGAAGTCCAAAATTGAGGTTTCAGTGAGGTGATGCTTTTCCTTAAAAACTGAGGCATTCTGTGGCTGGCAACAATCTTTAGGGTTCCTAAATTTTTCCATCACCAGGTAATGCACATGGAAGCATTATTATTATTTTTCTTCCGGGTTCCATTGACTTTCGTTTCTGGCTGCTTTCCGTGGAATCTCTTTCTGTGGCCTTCCCTATATGGTCTCTAGTAAAAGGATTAAGACCCATCCTGATTCGGTTGAGCCACACCTTAACTGAAGTAACCTCATCAAAATTCTTGTTTACAATGGATTCACACTCATAGGAATGGATTAAGATTAAGAACATGTTTTTCTGCAGTCCAAGCCACCACAAAACCTAAAAGAAGCAAACCTTTGGGTGCTAGTTTAGTAAGAGTTTGTCTGTACCACATTGCACTATACTCTTACTATATAGCAATACAGTATAGAGGGGAATTCACTTTTTTCAGATCTATCCTGGGCTCTTAAATCCAAAGGAGTTTTGGATTTTGAATAGCAGAAGTTACCAGTTTCTTTCTAGTTCCTACAAACAGTGCATTTCTTCAGCCTAATCATTTATGTCCTCTCTTCAGTGTTTGATGTTGTTGATTGTTGTTTTAGTTTGCTAAAACAACTAAAGGGCTGCCAATGCAAAGTACCAGAAATCTGTTGGCTTTTATAAAGGGGACTTATTTAAAACTTACAGTTCCAAGGCCATGAAATGTCCAAATTGAGGCACCGTAAGAGGTGTTTTCTCACCAAAGTCAGCTACTTTTGATCCTGTTGTCCAGGCACGTGGCAAAGAAAGACAGCTGCTGATCTCTGCGGAGGTATCAACCTTCCCTTCCAGGCTCACTCTCTCTGGGAGCCCAGGTACCAGAGCTCAGCTGCAAGCAACCAGGCATAGGGTTTGTCTCTTTTGGGGCCTCCTCTATCAGTCTTGGCTGCTCAGCTTTCTTTCTGAGTTCAGGTGTAAGCTATCAGGCATATAGCAGGGCTCTTTTCCTCTTGAGCCTCTCCATGGGCCCAGCCTGTCGGGCCTTTGTGCTTAAGTGATCCTCTAGTCCTCTCTCAAATGCCGGCATCAAAAATGGTGGCTTCGTTTTCCTGTGTCTGTATTTCTGTTTTATCAGACCCAGCAAGAAGGAATGGGCTCAACCTGAGTCATGCCTCATTGACGTAGTCCAATTTGAAAGGGTTTCACACCCACAGGAATGAATTTAGTTCACAAACATAATCTTTCTCTTTTTTGGGATTCATAAAATAATCCCAAACTGCCACAATCATATTTCAAAAACCTTTTAAAATAAGTTTTTTTATTCTCTTTTTGTGATACCACACTAACTTGGTTTTTCCCCCTCTCTAAATCCTCTATCCATTTCTTTGAAGTTTAATCCAGCTTTTCTTTTCTTTCTATACACTTGCCTTAGAAATCTTGTCCATTCTTAAGGCTTAAATCATCACCTTTTGCTGATGATGTTCAGATCAGTGTCTTTAGCCCAGATCCCTCCCCTATACTGTTTTTCTGTATATCCAAATATCTTAGGGACATCTTCACTAGGATGATTCACAGACACCTAAATTTCATTTTTTTAACAAATCAATTTTATTGACACATATTAATAAAGGATACAATTCATCCAAAGTGTACAATCATTGATATTTGGTATAATCACATAGTTGTGCATTCATCACTTCAATCATTATTAGAGCAGTTTCATTATTTCAATAATAATAATAATAATAATAAAAAACAAAAGACAGACAAGAAAATTCTTCACCTCTCAATCTCTCTGTCTCCCCTGCTGTATATAACTGCTATTTCTGGCTATTCTTGCATAATTATTTATTTGTTTATTAAGCAGTTTTATTGAGATATATTCACATACCATGCAATTTATCTAAAGTGTATATAATCAATGACTTTTAGTATAATCACAATGTTGTGCCTTCATCATGACAAAAAATTTTAGAATTATTTCATTACTCCAAAAAGAAAAACTCCACATACCTTAGCATGCCTTCCCTAGCCCTATATAACCAGTAATCAAATTTCATCTTTATGAATTGATTTATATTTACATTTTATATAAATGGAATCATACAATATGTTACACAGTATATTTAGTTCATATTAACGCAATCATATAATATTTGTCCTTTTGTGTCTGGCTTGCTTCACTCAACATAATGTCCTCCAGGTTCATCCATGTTGTCATATGCTTCACGACTTCATTTGTTCTTACAGCTGCATAATATTCCATCTTGTGAATAAACCACAGTTTGTTTATGCCTTCATCAGTTGATGGACACCTGGGTTGTTTCCAACTTTTGGCAAACTTGAATAGCACCACTATGAACATTGGTGTGCAGATGTCTATTCGTGTCAGTGCTCTCAGTTCTTCTGGGTATATATACCCAGTAGTGGTATTGCAGGGTCATGTGGCAAATCTATATTCAGCTTCTTTAGGAACTGCCAAACAGTTCTCCACCATGGCCGTACCATTCCGCATTCCCACCAACAGTGAATAAGTGTTCCTATCTCTCCACATTCTCTCCAACACTTGTAGTTCTCTGTCTTTTTAATAGTGGCCATTCTGATAGGTGTGAAATGATATCTCATTGTAGTTTTGATTTGCATTTCCCTAATCATTAGTGATGTTGAACATTTTTTAATGTGTTTTTTTGCCATTTGTATTTCTTCTTGGGACAATTGTTGTTTCAAGTCTTTTGCCCATTTTTTAATCCGGTTGTTAGTCTTTTTATTGTTGAGTTGTAACATCTCTTTATAAATCATTGGTATTAAATCCTTATCAGGCATGTGATTTCCAAATATTTTCTCCCATTGAGTCGGCTGCCTTTTCACCCTTTTGACAAAGTCCTGTGAGGTGCAAAGGTGTTTAATTTTGAGGAGGTCCCATTTATCTATTTTTTTCCTTTGTATAGGAAGTGATATAGGGATTCTCCTTCATTCTTTTGGATATCAATATCCAGTTCTCCCATCACCATTTGTTGAAGAGACTGTTTTATCCCATTAACATGGACTTGGAAAGTTTGTAAAAAACCAGTTGACCAAAGAGGTGAGTTGAGGATTTATTTCTGGACTCTCAATTCTATTCCACTGATTGATGTTTCTGTCTTTATACCAGTACCATGCTGTTTTGACCACTGTAGCTTTCTAATATGTTTCACGGTCAGACAGTGAAATTCTCCCCATTTCACTCTTCTTTTTTAGAATGCTTTTGGCTATTTGGGTGCACTTTCCCTTCCAAATGAATTTGGTAATTACCTTTTCTATTTCTATAAAGTAGGCTGTTGGAATTTTGATTGGTATTGCAATTGACTCTATAAATCAGTTTGGGTAGGAGTGACATCTTCACAATATTTAGTCTTCCAAACCATGAACACAGAATGTCTTTCCATTTGTTTAGACCCTCATTGATTTCTTTTAGCATTGTTTTGTAGTTTTCTGCATATAGGTCCTGTACTTCTTTGGTTAAATTGATTCCTAGGTATTTGAGTCTTTTTTTTGCTATTGTAAATGGAATATTTTCCCTGATTTCCTCCTCAGATTGTTCAATACCTAGTGTAGAAAAATATTACTTATTGTTGATCTTGTATCCTGCCACTTTGCTGAACTCATTAACTCAAGTAGCTTTGATGTAGTCATTTCAGAATTTTCTAATGATAGGATCATGTCATTGGCAAATAGAGTTTTACTTCCTATTTTCCTATTGGGATGCATTTAATTATTTTTTCCTTATCCAATTGCTATAGCTAGAATTTCTAATAAAATGTTGAATAACACTGGTGACAGTGTGCAACCTTGTCTTGTTCCTAATCTTAAATAGGAAAGCTTTCAACCCTTTACCATTCATTGAGTACAATCTTGGCTGTGGGTTTTTCATATATACCTTTTATCCTATTGTGGAATTTTCCTTCTATTCGTATCTTTTTTATTTTTTATTTTTTATTCGTATCTTTTGAAGTGCTTTTATCAAGAAAGGATGCTGGATTTTGTTGAGTGCCTTTTCTGCGTCGATTGAGATGATCATGTGGTTTTTTTCCTTCAATTTGTTAATATGGTGTATTAC
>JAQZBX010009217.1:0-13714 GCA_029593785.1 Cabassous unicinctus
TGACCCTAAATCTCACATTATCAATCTATCTTTTGTTCTACTTCACATGAAAGATTTATCTATACTCACTCTCTTCACTTCTCCTTCCTATCCTCTTTCCACCCTCCTAACTAGGGCTTTGACCCCCGTCTATTGGCACTTTCCCTGAGAAGCCACCCAAAGCGTCCATGCAGTGAAATCTGATGGCCTGCCCTCTTGCTCTCTCTCAGCAGCATTCAACAGAGGGCCACTCCCCTCCTCCTTCAAACACTTTCCTCTCCTGGATTCCAGGACACCACATTCTCCTGCTTTTCCACCACGAGCTGCTGCTTTGGGTCTCCCTCGCTGACTCCGCCTCTGCCTGCTATTCCCTAGGGTTTGGATCCAGGACTTTTATTTTCTGTCTAAATTCTTTCTCTAGGCAATCTTGTCCCATTGCTTTACATATTACCAATATATTGATGACTTGCAAATGCATATATCTAGCTTAAACTTTTCTTCATTCTAGCTAACTGTCAAATTAACACCTCTATTTGGGTATCTAAGAGGCAGCTAAAACTTAATGTGACACAAAGAGAATTCTTGTTTCCCACTGCCTGCAAACCTGTGCCTCCCCAATCTTTTCCAAATCATAAATGACCCTACTATGCATCCCATTTCTTAAGTCAAAATTCTAGGCATTATCCTTAATTCTTCCCTTTCCTTTAATACCCTCACTCCTCTTCTCAGCCCCCAATAAACAATCCATCAGCAAACCCTATTTCCTTCAAAACTAATTTATTTAACTTTTCTTCAACTTTGCTGTTATAACCCTAGTATAAGCCACATGTACATCCTTGCTGGAACTGCTACACAGCCCCTCAGCTGGTCTCCCTACTTCAACTCTTGCTTCTCCTACAAGCAAGCACTGGTATTGATTCATTTTCTTGAGACATAAATCAGATCATGCCACAAACCTGTTTAAACAAAACAAAACCCCTGTATTCCAGAATCTAGAATAGTACTTGGCACACAGTAGGCATCCAATAAATATCTGTTGAGTGAATGAAAAAACAAAAGTGAAAGCATGCAGTGAAAATGGATGGAAATGGATGGGCAAAGAGGATCACAGGTAACAGACATCACTATTACCCTGCTATAATAACGAGGTGAGCTTCAGGCAGGAAATAAAAGACTGAGATAAAGCATCAGGGCCAGAGAGGCACCACCTCCCATACACCCCCTGACTGAGTCCTTCACTAGAATATGTGATCAAGTTAGGGTTCTACAGACCATCAACCCACCTGGAAACAGGGCAGTCACATAATGCTACACATAGTTCAGATTCTATGGCCACCCCAAAGAACTGCACTAAGCCTCAGGAAACATGGAGAGAGCCCAGGGGTATAAAAAAAGAAGTGGTTACTGCGTTTGGAAATATATGAACTCACCAAATTTTCAGGGAATTAGTATTGCTTATTTGATATGGGATAGGGATGGAGAGTGAAGAGAATGTTCCTTTAGTTCCACTTGTCAGAAAAGCAGGTATTTCAGAAGGTATGTTGATGACAAATTTAGAAGAAATTTTAACTCTAAGAATTGAGAAACACTGAAACATGATATCAAAAGTTAATATAGGGGAGTGGGTGTAGCTCAGGGGTTGGGCGCCTGCTTCCCATGTACAAGGTCCTGGGTTCAATCCCTGGCACCTCCTTAAAAAAAAAGTTAATACAGTGTGTAGGATTTTTAGTCTCATATTTACACTTTAACACCTAATCAGTGGCTGTTTCTATGAAATACATGTGCTAAAGAACACATACCTGCTCTTTTTCAAGCATATCAGCCTTTCTCAGTATCTTCATTGCATAGATATGACCTGTGTCTTTCTTCTGGACTAGCCGCACCTAGAATATAAAAATACGTCATACTGTAAAGGTTAAACAGTCACCACTGTTTATTCAGGAATGAAAGGTTGGTTCTTTTAAAGAAAGCAGAAATTTGCCATAGTTGGTATTTCAGGAATTATATTTTAATACATATTTCAAATTCTCTTTGAGCTATATAGATATATTTTTGTAGCAGGTATCGATCCCTACATATGCCAAGAGATGATCAGGTGCTCAGGAGATCAAACAGGTAGACCTTCCAATGGAGGTGACTTTGAGAAAGAAGCACACCTCTCCAAAAGCTCCTCTTCCTATGACTTTAAGAGACTCAAAGTCATCCAAGCCAAGTCTGGTCCTCTTGAGCCGTAAGAACTCTGTTTCTTTGCGGGCATGTTGTGATCGGCGTAACTTTTTCTACGAAAAAAAAAAAAGACAATTTAAAAGGATGATTTTATAATGATGATTTATAAGGATGATTTATAATCAGGTTGTTTCAAAGGAATCCAGCAGTATTTCAGATAAGACATAAAAATGGTAGTAAGATATCTTAAATATTATATATTAGTGCTATGACTTATTTACCAAAGTCAAGTATTTATTAAGCATGGAAAGAATAAACAAACTAAAGAAAATCATTCTATTACTTTTAACAATTGATACTCTTTCCTCTTGAGGTAGATGACATTAAATATTTCATCTTAACCAGTTCAGCTTTTTTCAATATATATACACTAGTCATTTTTTTCTTTCATTTATATGCTAACTTAATTCAAAGTAAAAATTAAACTTTAGGAATATTAATAGTATTCTGATACTGATTTTTATTCTGCAAGGAAATCTACTTTGATTGAATTCCTTCACTTCCAAGGTAGCTTTGTTACAACTACTAAAACTTATGAGGCTAAAATAACACAATGGCAGTGCTTCCATAGGAAATTACTTATGGAGAATTTATTTTTGGACAAATTTTAATAAATTGCTTAAGTCTTGGCACACAAGTGCCGAAATATGAGACACTGCAAAAAAAAATTACAAGAAGAATGCATTAAAATATTCAAGTCATGAATTTTATAATTGACTCTCCAAAGATTGGCAAAATAACCACCATTAATAAGCAACATTACCAAATAACTGATGGTTATAAAAATGGGAGTTTATTTCATTGTTCTAATTCTCAAAACCCACCCCACTGGTTTTTGACAAAGTTAGCTCTTAATAGACTGGGAAATAAAATCAGTGAAAAAAAGTAAAACTCCTGTTCACCTTCAACTGAACCCAATCAAGCTTTCAGTAATTTAATTCTTAAGGGGTGACGTGGGGTTGACCATAACAGTTCAGAAACATTGCTCCTAAATGCAGCTCAAGGCAGAACCACTGAATAGTCCCTTCCTATTCCTGTGTGTAACTGTTATTAAGTAGAAACAGGTAAATGTGTTTTATCAATGCAATGGGATTGAAACTTGTAAAAGTTTAAAAGGATGAAATCAAGAAATTATTCAAGTGTCTTCAACTGTAGTTAAACAGCTAAATGAAGTTACATGCTCAGAAGCATCAGTGGTGGAAATTAGGACACCATGAAGATGAAAATCAAGTCTACAAATTAAAGAGGCTTTGCCTGTTGTCCTTTCCCACATCTAATATAGCAGACAACAATGAAAGATAATTTTCTTTTTGGTAAGAAATCAGTCAGTAAAGAAAATTAAGTAACTATAATAAAGATACAATAATCATTACTCTATTTATCTATAACCTATCCGTATCTAGTAGCTGTATATTAGTTTTAAAATAACCACCATTAACAAGCAACATTACCAATCATGGGATTAAGTGGCTTTTCTCTTTTAAGTATCAGAATGCAGCTACACTTATACTATTACAAAAACAAAGAAGATGGATCCTAGAGCAACAGTGAAAAGCACTTTTTGCTTCTTTTTAATACACACATAGCAGGTATTCAAAAATACCTTTTGAATAATGAAAAATAACTGCATTACTAATAAAATTAAAGACAGCCCAAAAAGTAGCTTGTTGGAAACACTTTACCTTTAAGACTACAATAAAACTGCCACATGGTGGCACCATAATACCATGTCTTTAAGGTGGTTTCTTTTTTAATTTTTAAAATTAAAATGATTAATTTTAATCATTTTAAAATGATTTAAATGATTAATTAATCATTTAAACAAATGATTAATTGTAAGAGTTTTGAAAGACATTTTGGATTTCTGATTTCATGGATTAAAAAACAGAATACAGTTGGGTGCAGTTTTAGAAACTTGTCTAAGGCTGAATGAAAAAGATGACTTCATTATGCAGTTTCATAAATTATACTCAAAACTGACAGATGAGAGAGGTAGCAAAAGAAAATAATGTTCATTAAGTATCTGATGGGTTGTAAAACACAGCAAATAAAGATATGTGTGGCCTTTTAGGGACAGCTATTTAATGGCAATAAGGGAGAATAACAAGTGTATGGAACATATTCTACAAAATATACAATATTATATCACTTCAAAAAAGTGATTCCATGACTTTAGTCTTAAAAATCAGTGTTGCAGTCCAGCAGTAGCTGAAATCAAGTTCACAATTTAAAAAAATCAGTGTAAAAGCATGTTGACATATCACTCATGACTTGTGTGTATTAAGTAGCTTTGAAAGACAAATCAAAACATTTTTGAGGTAATCATATCCTTTTCTCTCCAATGAAGACAACAAAAATCTGTGGATAAAACTTAACAGTTCGTGGCTCTCTTTTGCAGCTTGAACTTGCCTATTTTCATTTTCGATTAGAGTAAATGATGTTCCGTGTTTGATGAGATTCTCTTAAGTGAGATGAAACTTGAAATACATTGTTTTCTTCCTTTCTTCATTCCTTTTTAAAAGGGATTCCTCAAACTCTCAATCTGTAAAGGGTCCAGTTTTGTATTTTTGTATAAGACACAGAGAAGAGTACATAAAAGTTTTGAGATATGAAATGGTTCAGATATCAACTTCATTTCAGAATATATGCTTTACATGGCCACATTATATGGTTTAAAGTTAGCACAAATAATTTTCTACTACAAGGTGCATTAAGGATGAATACTGGTTTTCTTTAAAAAATAACTATAACTTTATTCTTATAAAACCATTAAAAAAAAAACCCACCCCAAACAAAGTATGTTTGGACCAAGGAATACAACCTAACATGCCGTTATGAAACTAACCTGGCAGCTTCTCTCACTTGTGTTACCTGCTAGAGTCTTGGCCATTAGTTTTTGTAACTTCTCTTCTAGACCCTAAATTAAGATCGTATGCCTGAGATTTATAAATCAATATATTTATGAATAATGGATATTAATACAATTGATTATAGGAAGTTTATTACTTATAAGAAAGCTATTAATATTAGTAATAAAAATGGGGAAAGATGTGCCAGTCTTATTTTCTCTTTATAAACTATAAGACAAATTTAAATCATTACTTTTCTTTCTCTCTAAAATTTAAAGAACATAAATAATATCAGTTTTAAAATATTGTATTAAAATTTTTTGTACATAATAAATACTTTTTGTTGTAAATTATGTCAGTTTTCAAGATTGAGACAACTGATTAACAAAGTAACCACCTTTGGGATAAATCATAAAATATTTTACTTTATTTAAACACTGCGACTATAAAGATACAGGTAAAATCCTTGGAAAGACGTCAGGGAAGATTAGAAAACAATGTGTTTTCAAATCATCATTTGAAGGTCTACTCTTTAAATATGGAAATTTTTCTGATCACTGAAAACTGTTAAACTAATTAATCTGGGTTCTGCCTCCCTATTGCCTAGAAAATAAAGTATAAATTTCTTAGTAAACTATTCCAAGCCTAGCCTTCCATTATGTGCTATTATTATTCCACTGTTCCATTATGTGCTTATTATTTACTTTTTTGTGCCCTTTATAGCACAATTATTTGTCATGCTGCAGATACATTATTTTGTAATATATTACTGTAATTTTTTTACTGTAAATTCTACCAATTCTTTACACTTCAAATCAAATGTTATCTCTTCCTTTATGCGATGCCCTGAATTATAAAAAATTCTTTGTATTTTCAAAGTTTGCCACATTCTACCATGTATGCATAACTTTACACACACATACACAAACAATTGTGAAACCTCTCTTCTAATCTGTAAATTCCTTGAGGGCAAGGACCATTGCTCATTTGCTAATTTATTCATCAAATATATATTCTAGCCCTCTGCCAGGTTCAGGAGATAAAATGCTAAAGAAGACATGGTCTTCGTGGCTGTGGAGCTTCCAGTCTTCGGGGAATGGTATCTTATGGTGCCATATGTAGGAGGAGGACCTTGGGAGACTGGGGAGATTTCCCGGTAAAAGTGAAGCCTAAGAGACCTAAAGCTCCCTGAAGAACGGGGGTTGTGTGGCAGGAGTTAGGAAGGAGCCCCAGCAGCAGACAGCACGTGCAGAAGCACATGGGCAAGAGAGGCTGCTAAAGCAGATCAATGCTGCTGTCAATGCAGGGCACGGTGACAAGGGAGGAGGCTAGAGAGACGAGCAGAGGCTAAATCCTAACCTTCTAAGTCGTCTTAAAAGTTTGTCCTTATCCTGAGAGCACTCAGGAGCAACCACGGGTATTCAGTAAAGGAGTGACGTGGTGAAATATGATTTTAGAAAACCACTCTGGTTGCAGCGTCCAGAAAAACTGAGGTAGGAGTGGGGCCAAGTCAGGAAGTAGGGAGACCAGCTGGAAGAGCTATTTTTCAGATGAAACATACAGGCGTTTAAACTAGGGTAGTGACACTGGGACTAAGGAAGTGGATACTTTTAAGAAATACTTAGAAAAAAAGTTGATAAAATCTAGCAATTGACTGTTCCTCTTGGTGCCCCACTTTCTTGTTCCACTTACCTAGAATACTACAGATATTGCTCCCTAAATGTATGGTCTTGGAATAAAAAAGCTACCTCCTTTTAAAGATATCCACGAGAGCAACAAAGTAAGGAACCTGTATTCACATGACGAAATCCACAGCACCTGAGTTAAAAAATCATTTGATATTAGTAAATGAAAAAGTCACTGGGGTTGCTTTTATATAAGAATTACAGCTTACATTACCTCTTCATCTGCTAACCCTTCTTCTTCCATGGCCACTTCTAATTTCTTCTGCCTTTTCAAAAGAAAAAATAATTTAAGTTTTAACTAAATTCCTAACTACTCCTGTTTAAGAAGTATACATTTATTTATTCAAGTTTACCACTTCAGTTTCCTATGCTAAAAAACACTTTCAAGTTGGACCAAATGAATCACTAAGAAGAGTTTTTTTTCTCATACCAATGCATAATTTACTTCTAAAACTTATTCCTCCCCTATATTTTTTATGTAACACTTACATAACCCAAGTATCTTTTAAAAGATAAAAATAAAAAAAAGCATATTAAATAAATAAATAAATAAATAAAGCTTATTTCCCTTTCTGGCCAAAATGAATTGTTAGTAAAGGTAACAAATGTTTTAATATAGACAACTCTGTTATCTAATGTTCAATTCACTAAAACCATTACTATTTGTCAGTGTTTATACTAGGGGTATATAAAGGTAAATACAGAAGCTAAAAAATCCTAAATTTTTAAAGGAGTGCTGTGTTTGAATACTGATTCTAACACTTACTAGCTAAATGAGCTTGTCTAAGTCCCTCACTTAACATCTACGCTCATTTTTCCTAATCATTCAAGGAAAGATGCTCAATCCAGCTCAAATCCAGTTGAGCATATTTTATTCTACTCTAATTCTTTAAAAACTGGGAAATCGTACATGGATATAAAACAACCTGTTAACTACCAAACATTTGCTTTTCTAAGTATAGCCGACTTCAGTGCACTTTTGAAGTCATTAAGCTAACTATTTTCCCCCTTTTTGGTCGGGTGGAGAGATGGTTGTAGAAGACATTTTACAACTCATTTCCAAATGATGTTTAGTAGTTTTGTTTCGATTATGTTGGTTTTTCCCAAAGATAAACTGGGCAAACACCTAATGAGTTTTGGACTGTGACAGAATAAGGCTCTTTCCTGGATTTACCCAACTGGATATACTGGTTGCAGAAAGAAACCATCATACAAATTTTGGAGTATATATTCAAAATCCTTCCTAAACAATTAAGATCACTAATTTTTCTTTCCTTTGAAAAATTCTGTAACAAAACTTCCTAAAGCCTGTTGATAAATCAGCATCTCAATGGAAAATATGAGCTCCACAAGATACATTAACTTAGTCTCCACCCTGGTTTTTATCTTTTGTATACATGAGATTCCCCCTGAACTCCAACCCTTAGAATGGAATAAGCTCCTGCCGTCAGACTCTGTGCCTGCCATTATACATCCTGGGCAATGCAAAGTCGTTTGTGGAATGGCTTCTACAGTTTTCTCCTCTTCAGAAAGAATTCAAAGAGTAAGAGGACCACTCATTTGGGAGGGGCTGTAACCAATATATAAGCAACTTTTATTTGTCTCTCAACTCTCCATTAACCTCTTCTCTCAATTCCTACCAAATCTAACACTTCATGAAATCATCCCTAATTCTAGGAGAGACACAGTAACTTTCATCCGTTTCCACCATTCCTAATCAAAAAGACCCAAACTTTTTAAAAAATAGTATTCCTCCTAAAATGCTAAAATGTTAAATTTTGCTCTGATTGATTAGTACCTAATTATTTATTAGGCTTATGCCTAATAAATAGGTTAAGCCTTAAAAAGTCATCATATGTCTTCTTAAAGTCTAAGCTTTTAGAAAATAAGAGTTGAATGTTTCATTCAACTTCCATCCCTAAGCAGAAACTGATTTAATAAAATAAAAAAAAATCAGTAGATAGTTTATTCTTATTAACCTTTGTTTGGGAATAGTGGGCAAATTTTACTTTATGTTTTCAGCATGAAAAGTCAATGAGCCTTTGCAATTTTAATGAACAATTTAAGTGCCTGCCTTTTGAAAAAATATAGGTCTTTCTTTCCTTGGTTCTCTTCTACTTTGTTCATTTTCCCTTGATGATCTTGATCTACTTCCAGAGACTTTAACTAAATTTACAATTATTGTAATTACTGATATATTTGGATTTATTTGTAGTTTCCTTTTTTTGTGCTATTTGTGCCTACTTTTCTGTATTTCAGGGTTTTTTTTCCCTCCTGCCTTCCTTTGAATTGATTTTTTTTTTCCCCTTCCATTTTGTATCCTTCTGGGAGTCTGAAGTTACAACCTCTATTTTCATTCTTTTAGTGGTTACTCTAGAAATTACAACATGGATACTTAAGTTGAAGTCTGAAATTAATCAATCTTTACCCCCTTTTTCCTCTGTGTCTCTAGCCTTAGAGATACAAAGATCTCTAGGAACACTTTATTTCCAATTAGTCCCCTCCTGACTTATATTTTAATTCTATTTTTTAAATGGATAGGTTTCTTTCTGATTCCTCCCCAAAGGTTTTATTTCTGGTTTACCTTTATACTGAGGGTATGGCACTTTGGGGTCCTGCTTTAGGGGAGTGACTGCTGCTCGGTGATGTGCTGGTAAGCCAGCTCTCCAAAGGGGAAAACAATGACAACAAAGCCTTGACTATAGCATTTACCAATTTTTAGGTTCCAGCACACCACTGGAGTAACTCCAATGAGTCCCCACTGGGCAGCTCTGTGTGTTTTTGCCTTCTTTCCTGAGCCCTAAGGGGCTCTGAAAACCATGGCAAAAATCACCAGGCTCAACAAATGCCCTCAGGAGAAAGCTCAAGGTTAGTGGTCTGCCACCTCTTTTGAGTTCCTGCTTTCACTTGATTGCTGGCCTGGGTATTCCTTTCTTTCCAGCATGAACTTGGTTGATTTTAATCATTCTGATCTTCAGTTGTTTAAAATATAAAGATTGGTCTGGTTACCAGGTCTGTTATGTTGCTTGAATGGACTCCCAAGGCTTGACATCAACTACCACCTTCACACAACACTGACTTATTTCTCTCACATTTCATATTTAGCTAGTTGCCACATTCTGTCAATCTTTCTCACTTGTCACTTCCTCTCTTTTGTCATTGTCACAATTCTAGTCCAACTCCTTTCCCTTTTGCCTGGGCCATATTACTAGCCTAGCCTGTTTCTTACTCCGTCTTTCCCCAATCCATTCTATACATTAACTAAAATATCTTCCAGAGAAACACTTCTGATCACTTAATTCTTCTGCTCAGGAAGATTCAAGGCTCTCCACCACTATGAGAACAGCTACTTTACAAAGCACCCGAGGTGCCCAGGAACGCTGCAATCCAGCACAGCATGTGCTGAGCTACACTGGACACTGTGTGACCCAGCACTGGGTTGATTTCTCCTGTCCCTAATAGCTCTCCTGTTCCCTTTCATGCAGGTGCAAACAGAGCCCTCCCTTTATGGTCCTCTATAAATGCCACCACCTTAGTCAAAAGCAGTCCTCCCTTTTTTGCTCTTCTCCTAGTGATTCTTTTAACTCTTTCATGTACTATGTATGTGCATTATCTCCCTTATTTATATATTTCTAGATATATCTATTTCCATATCTAATATATAACTGTATTACATCTTTCCTGAAGACAAAATAACATGTCATTTATTTTTTTATTCTAGTATCTCCAGTGATATACACACAACATTGTATATTCTTTTCATTAAAGTAATTCATTCATAAAGCATCCCTCAAACTACAAAGATACTTCAAAATTTTTGACAGTTGGAAAAGTTTTAAAACATCCATTCACACGTGCTCTAAGGACCTGGGTGCATAGAGCTTTGGATACTTCAAGAAACTATTCTGTGAAAATAAAGCAAGTACTAGGTGCCTTGTCAGTCGATGTAGGCCACTTAAAAACAGCATGCAGGGACACACAGTAGTGGTACTGACAGAAATCACGCTTACCCTCCACGCACAGCACAACAGCTTATCTAATTCAGCAGAAGCCTTCGACTAGCTTTACTCTACCTGGTTTCTCTCTCCTCATGCTGTAAAATGAGGTTGCTGTAGAAATTCTCCAGTGTGAGCTTGGCGACAGTCACCCTCTCCCGGGTATGGTTGCTCATAGGAAAGGTTGTTGTCGTCCCTGCCGTCATTGCCATAGCAACAGAAACTGAAACAACATATTAAAACAAATCATTTGGTAAGGAAAAAAACCTTTCCATCTCCTATAACAAACTCTGGAAATGGTTTAATTTCTACTAAGAAAAATTCTACCCCTAACAGTTAATACAGCCAAGTCTTTCCCATTATAAATACTTCAAAGCTAGTAAACAAAGGCAAGCTGCACCATTCCCCACACAAGAGTAATGCTTTCTGTGCTGGCAAAACCAGGGGTGAATTTCAGTAAAGAAACACCAGGAAAACCAGCCATGTGCAACACATACACGTTTACATACCAATGGTCATATTCAAGAGAAGCAACCAAACTAGAAAGGGTCAATCTATTTTGTTGTTGTTTTAATGATTACTAAATAAAATCTGTAAGATCTTGCTAATATTTATGCCCCAGATAAATGTAAGTCTCTGCAGTTAAAGAAATTTTCTTAAATACTGAGAAGTTGCTTCTGTGACACATGAAGAGCTGAAACAAATATGCACACAGACGTCAGTCTACTGCAATTCTTGTGGGAATATGTTTTAGGGGAAAACTATTTTAGAAACAAGCTCTTTGGATGGGTTCCATTGCATTCTGAATTCTATGTCATTCCAGACAGCGTTACAACAAGGTCCAGTGTACTTCTTCAGACTGTGAGGTCCATTTCATTTTCAAATGAAGCTCAAATGCATGTAGGAACCAGGTAGGAAACACAATTGTATGAGTCAGGCCAGGTGACAGTAAGGAAATCTGTGGCCTTAACTGGGCTGTGTGTATCTACTTAAAAGGCATTCAAATACCAAAATTTTAAAAAGCACCACGCCAGCCAAATGAAGCTCGTCTGATGAAGGTAATCTGGACAATTACACAGAAGGGGACAGATGAACTCCAGTGGCTGCAATACATAAGCACCAACCCTAACAGACACCACAGGTGACATCTGGACCAGAAAAACCAGAGCAAGAGAACATGAAAGAAGCTTTTGCTAATGTGCCCTCGGATCAAAACACATCATTCCTGAAGAAGAGCCAGACTGCCAAAGGTGACCATGCAGAGTTGCTCTCTGCAAAGGGAATGTACTCCTAGTCCCTGAAATGTGCAGCCCACCCCCCAATGCCACCTCTCCTTTCCTAGGTGAAAATATGGACCTCTCAATATAGGCCTGAAAAAGACTAGACCCCAGAGATTATGGAATGAACCAAAGCCCTTGTTCTTCAATGTCAAGCAGGTCAAGTCTAGGCTGTAAGTAAACAACATAACTATGATAAACTCCCAGTTTGGTTTCATTGTCACCTTACTGGGTTTATGCCTCAATGTAGGTGAACCTGAAACCACTGTGTCTAAAACTGAATTAATTGTTTTGGCATCATAAACCTGTTCCTCTGCTGACTACCCTAAATCTTTCTAACGGGAAGCTGATGACGTCACTGGTTTAAAATCAAGTCCAATGGCTCAGTATATGAACCAAGGCAACATGCATCAGCTGAGGGCTGGGATATACCAAGAACATTATGATATTTTACGCATCGCTTTCCCTCTTTTTTTTTTTTTTTTCTCTTGAGGATTTAAGGTAGTGGCACTTAAATGGATTAAATTAAAATAAATTAAATGGAATGCATTTCATCCTCACCTGTAAGGTAGGGGGCTGAAGCTTGGAAAAGTCACATAACTGTGGAGTCAGAACCAAATCTAACTGCTGTCTCCAGCTTGCCTTTCTCAGCACATCTGTTGCCTTCCTCCACCCACTCTTCTCGTAATAAGCCTGGCTCTTCCACGCCTCCAAGCCCTCGTGTGGCCTATCCTTAAGCACTCAGGTCCTGTGCTGCACCTCCTCCATTTGCAGGAATCCTGCAGATTCTGTGAGGCCCAGCTGAGCCGAAGTCTTCTCTGGGGTGACTTCCCTGGCACGTTCCTTACTAATGTATCTCAGGTCCTGATGCCTGTCATTCCACTTGCCGGGATCATCTCTGAGCGAGAACTTTCCCTGTTTCATTCTGAATATTCACCAGACAGCATCATGTCTAAGGCACAGGAGGCAGGAATGAATGAATGGGCCAACCTATTAAATGAGGGGAAGGGGGACTTGAGAGAATTAGCAAAAAGTGAAGTGCTCCATAAAGGCTGGTTGATAAACATCTGTGGAAAGAGAAATCACTGAACCCAGGAGCTAGAAACCAGAGCTCTAACTCAGGTCCTGCTGCTAACAGATCACGTTGTTTCACTTAAATCACCAGAACACTCTGAACTCAAGTCATTCTTTCCCAGACAGGGATGATAATATTTGTTCTGCCTAATTCACAGTCCTAGCTGTAGGCCATCTGAGATAGCACAGGAAAGCCACAATGGCTTACATAAATGTAAGGCATTACTTTAGGCACCTTGTTTACTTTTTAAAAATGTGCTAAATGCTTAAAAATCAGGATTTTAAAATAAATAACAATAAAAAATGAATTAAACTCATGAATTACCGTGGCCAAGTTCCTTTTAAGCACAAAGCTGCTCTTCCTGGAATACTATCTAAGGCAGTACTACCAAGCCATTTTTGGAAATCTCATGTTCTAAGTTTCAGGAGCAGATGCTGCAGGAGAGTCAAAAAGGACATAAAGTGGAACAAGGGTGGTAGATTGCAAACATCTCCCAAATCATATTTGTTAATTGGGATTAGAGGGGTGAATGGAATGGAAGTTTTAAAATATTTTCTCACAGCAAGTAAATTTAGGAAATCCAGATTATACAAAGTTAAACAGGCTTTTTATTGCAGGACCTCCCAGC
>JAQZBX010009217.1:13814-46618 GCA_029593785.1 Cabassous unicinctus
AAAAAAAAAAAAAAAAAAAGGTGGGGTTTCTTTGCCCAACGAACATTTAGGAAAAAAAAACTTAAAAAGCTTTCACAAAGACTAATACCTAGGTATTTTAGTGTGCTTTCTTATTTGCCCTGCCTTTCTTCAAGCAGACAGGTAGTAAAAGAACAGGGAAACGTCCAGATCTGCAGATGATACAGAATTTTCAAATTGGTTTGCCAGTTTATAAGAAGAAAAAATATCAAGACGCAACTATAGTTATCTAATACCTATGTATCTCTTTCAAAAAGTGAATGATGAAAACAACAAATAGACCCTTTTATAAGGCCCCTTGAGAAAAGCCCAAAGAAATAACACATCAGTGGTGGAATTATGCAACCCATAAGAGATGCTTGTATAAGTGAGAAAGAAAGGTACGTGATAAGCTCAGGACAAGGCTTTGGAAGGCAGCGGATGGCCACCAGGGGCCTCAGAGAACAGGCTGCCCTGAACTGTCAAGGCACAAGGACTGGCCTTCAGCTGTCAGTGTCCCTGGGGTAAGCAAGTTCTGGAAACTACTTCAACCTAACAAAGTTCACAAGAGACTGAATACAAGATAGAATGGCAATTTATTGATTCATACAATAAGAAATCTAGTAATGAGAGGAATCTTCTGGCAAAGACAGTCTGTCCCTGTAAGCAAGCTGGATGGGAAGCCTTAAAGGACCAGAAGCTTGCTGTGTGTGCCTGGCATCAGTATAAGGTGGCATCTTAAAAAAAAAGACGGGTCTCTATCCTGCCCAGGGCATCTCAGAGGGGAAGGTCAATTTAAGTTCTGCTGTTGACACCACTTTTGCAGCAGGAAGCAGAATCTGAGGGCTAGAAGGGGCAGAAACATTCCTGAGCAAGACTTTTGGGGAAATTGTTGTGAAACATAAAAGTATGTTGGGAATTGAAAAACATTCCAAACAACTGAAATTGTTTGCATTAAGAGTACAGAAATATATATGAGATCATTTTATATAGAAAATTTATGAACCTGAAGTCTTTATAAAAGAGAGTAAATGGAAGATCCAGTTTCTCCCAATACAAGAGGATGAGTTTAGCTCCAAAATCCAGAAGTGGATGTCAAGTAATGAAAAACACGTCTAATTTAAACATGATACTGTGTTCTTCCCACAGTTACCCATACATGCAAGTATAAAAAAGCCTTGTTTAACAACCAAATTAGAGCAAAACTTATGTCTTACTCATCTTTGAAATGAACATATTATAGCACCTAGCAAAACACTAAGCACACAGTAGGTATTCTATAAATGATGGTGAATACTGACATCAAATTCAATGGCTTGTAAACTACATGTTTCATATACAATAATTTCATTTGGGTTAAAAACTACAAAACTGAATGAAGTTCTGATACATGCTAAAACATGGATGAAACTGGAAGACATCATGTTGCATGAAATAAACCAGATATAAAAGGACAAATATTGTATGATCTCACTTACATGAAATAAGCAGAATGTACAAATTCATAAAGTCAGAAACTGGAATACAGGTTACCAGAGGCCAAGTGGGGATGGAGAATGGGGAGTTAATGCTTAACTGATAGGGAATTTCTGTTTGGAGTAATGGAAAAGTTTTGGCAATGGATGATATTGATGGAGTCACAACTTCGTGAATATAATCACTGAACTGTATAGTTGAATGTGGATAAAATGGGATATTTTAAGTTGTATATATAAGTTACCAGAAAAACAACAACAACACAGAAAGAGTTGGGCCCTAATGTAAACTATGGGCTATAGTTAATAGTATAAGTATAATAATGTTTCCTCACTTATAACAAGGTCCCACACTAAATGTTAACAATAGAGAAAACTGTGTGTGTTAGAGGGGAGTATATGTTTTTTTCTGTAAACCTGCAACTACTCTAATAAAAATTAATTAAAAAGCCTACAGAATCATTTAATGTTGTTTTTACCTTCAGAAACATATCTTCCTTGACAGATATAAATACAGAAAAAGCCCAAAATCTTACCCTTACTCTTGATTAGATACTATCTTTTAGAAATTAGCTTTAAAAACAAGCAAAAATTCTTTCCTTCTAATCAGGTACAAACAGGGTTTTAAAAAACTCAAGTCACACAAAACTAAGAACAGAAGTGATCAAATTATTATGGAAGAATGACACAATAGACTGAAAAGGCCTGGAGATACAGCTACACGATTGGCACTTATTAGACTGCAAATCTATTCCTCCAATGGATTTAACACTGTTCTTTGTCTTCCAGTAAAGCCCTTTCTTTAGCCAGAAAAAGAACAGGATACAATTTGCAAGTCTAGAATTCCTGGACTGATAAAAAACAACATTAGGTACCCTTCAATTTCCTGCTCATGTGTTTCTCCAGACTACCCTACTCATTACTGGAGTGAAGTTCAACAAGCCTTAGTTTATCAAGCCTGGGGAAAGGAGATAACAAATCTGGCACTCAGGCCATCTATAAATAGATGTGGTATCTCCAGCCATTTACCATCAAACTTTTAAAGTAGAAAACAGAGCTGCTTTACCTGACTGGTGGGCTCACCTTGTCTTCACATTCTACATTTCCGAGGAAAGAGTGTTCTTAATGCTGCTCTACTGCCTTTCCTAAACCCATGGTTAGGGGTAAGCACGAAACCTAGAGTACAAGTCGTCTGGATGGACACTGCACACACTGGGTCTGTCCTACTGACGGAGCAGCCATAGCCCCTTCCCTCTGTAACCGCATCAACAAATAATCATGATTGCTAAATCCCTATACAGGTGCCTTTATATTATAAAATAGCAAGAGGTTAATATCTGAAGCTACTGAAGCTGGCTAGAGTGGTCCCACCCCTTGAACCAGCTCACTCTAGACTTTTTTTTTTTTTTTTTTAATGTAATAAACTTTATTCTTAAAGAGGTTTTAGATTACAGAACAGTTATATTGGAAGTATAAGGGATTCCCATATACGCCACCTCTCCTACATTTTCCCGTATTAATAACATCTTAAAATTGTGTGGTACATTTGTTACAATTGATGAATAAATATTGAAGCAATGCTTCTAACCAAGGTCTAGCATTTACATTGTGGTTTACACTTAATTCCAACGCTCTAAAAATGCCCCATGTTCCACCTATTCTTCCCTCCCCCTCCCCTCAGGACCTCTGGTGACCACTATCTTTATATAATGTTAAAAGTTCTTCTGTTACTACAGTAACAATAAGTCTACTTTGGTCCATGATTGCATTCCCCCCTTGCATTTGCATTCCTCAACCTTGAGGATTTTGGGATGTGATGCCCGCTCTGCCTCAGACTGAGAGGGGGCTTAGATCTTATGGGGCAGGTAGAAGGAGCTGTTTTGCTTGCAGTTGTAGATACTATTTTTTGGGATGGATGTTGTCCATCAGCATCTTGTAAGTTGTCCTGGGCGAGGCTGATGAACTGGAGAATAGGTGTTGCAACTCTGCTGAGATTCAGGACTCAACAGGCACGTGATCACTCTAGACCTCACCTCATCCCTGTGCTTGCTTACTATTTGGATGGTAACCACTCCACCCTCCTCTGATTAATATCCATATGGAAAACTCCATGACTGACCTCTACTCTGTACTTTTCTATCTCAGAACTTCCATCTCTGAAAATGATTGCAACTTGGTAACTCCCCCTGGTTTGGGATCCACTCCCAGTTTGTTCAGCCCCTTAATGTTTCTTAATGAAGGAACCTGTGTCCAGCTCCACCCCATTTATTAATTAGTACCCTAATGTTATAAAATATTAGAATTTCTGCAGATCAGGGAGGCAGTTTGGGGGCCATCTAAAGTGAATAACCTCCTTTGCTCGCACAACCAAATAAATTTCTTTCTGTCTTTGAAAGCCCGGTATCTCGGGAATTGGCTTTAAAGCCACATCGGGAGGAAAGAGCCCACCTTTGCTCGGTATCAATTTGGCAACCCAGCAGGGACTAAGAACAAAGGGGTCCATGAACGAGTTCGGTTGCCCAAGGTTCTGGGGCCCCAGTGAAAGAGGTAAGCATGGCAATCAAGCTTTCTGCGGCCACTAGGCCCTCTTGGCCTAAAAGCTCGACAATCGGGTTTCTTCCAAGACAGAAACAGTTCCAGCCCCGAATCAGGACATCTGTCCGGGGAAGCGGGTCGCCAACGTCGAAGCGAGCAACTAGGGAAGTTACTTCAGCTTGAGTACCCTTAAGCTCCTTCCTGAACGACTTCCCTTGCTCTGACCTCTCCAGCTTTTCCTGTTTTGGGGGAGGTGAACCCTTCTGTCTAGGATTCAATTCCCCACCTTAAGTCTGTCAGTTAAGTATGTGCCTGGATCGTGAGTCTGTCTGTTGGAAACACTCCTGCACCTTGCGCCTGTCTGTTAATTTTACTCCTGAACCTTGAGCCTGTCTGTTGGATATACACCTGAATCTTGAGTCTGTCTGTCAATTTTACTCCAGAATCTTGAGCCTGTTAATTTTACTCCTGAACCTTGAGTCTGTCTGTTAATTTTACTCCTGAATCTTGAGTGTTTGTTAATTTTACTCCTGAACCTTGAGCCTGTCTGGTGTATATTCACCTGAACCTTGAGCCTGTTGGATATATTGGATATACTCCTGAAAACGACTCCAGGATACGGTAAGTGCTAAGTGTCTGTTTATGTTAAGCAGGATGAATTGCTTAGGTATAGTAAATGTTCCATGCTGTCTAAACTGCTAAATTAGTGTTTAACTGTTATTTTTACTGCTCAAGTATTCCTAACTGGTTACTGAAATTCTTTAAAATGGGAAATTCTAATTTAACTAGCATTCCTAAATGTAGCCCTTTAGGCTGTATTTAATATCTTAGCCACGAGCCTATGAAAAAGCAGGGAATAGTTTTTCCTGTAACAAAGTTTGGCCTCAATATAACATAATCAGGAAGAAAATGGCCGTAGTATGGTTCTATAGGGAAAAGCTCTGTATCTCTATTCAGCCAGGATGGCTTTCTAAGATCAGCAGCTGAGTGGGAAAATTTCTACTCTTTTGGAAAAACGTCTCTACGAATAGTTGAAGAATTTGTGTACGTGCTTACCCTATTCCCCCATCAGATTTATATAAGTGGGAAAATGGTGACCCATTCTATAAAAAGGATCCAGAGAACATAAAAAGCTTAATTATTCCAACCTGTAACTGGATTGGTATTGAGGCCTTGGGAATAATAAGAGATGTAGGGAAAATAGTAAATGAAGAAGCAGAGCAAGTGACAGATAAGAAACAGAAAAAATCCTGGCAACTCAGGGTATGCTAGAGAGAAATTAGCAGCACCAGTAAAGAATCTTAAATGGAACGCTAATAGTGCCAAGGACTGAGCTGATTTAGAGCAGAAAGAGGTCCCTGGAGCTGTAAACTCACAAAGGGTAAGTGAAGTAATACAAGAACCAGAAGAAAATCCCTCAGCTTTCCTAGAAAGAATTTATACTTCCTATCACTAATATGCTAATATAGACCCAGAAAGTCCAGAAAATATGAGACTTAAATATACCCTTTATTGCCCAAAGTTCTCCAGATACAAGAAGGAAGCTACAAAAAATTGATGGGGGACTAGATTTACCTAGCTCTAGTTTAGATAGCACCACCTATGAAGTTTATTACAATAGAGACCGCTTTAAGGAAACCTGCCCTTCAGAAGGCGAATGATCCTACTCAAGGCTCTAATAAACAGAAAACAATCAGAACAAGACTGCCTTAAAAAGGTAAGACCCCTGAGCCCAACCTCCAGCCCTCCAGGGAAAGGAGAAATTTTTAAACTAAGAATCTATCAATGTGCATATGGCAAAGAAGGATGACACTGGAAAAGGTATTGTCTTAGATACCCCAGAAAAAACCCCAAGAACAGCTAGGTGAGAATCGACAGAAACCTGGAAAGAAAGGGCCCAGGGGGAGGGAAGCATGACTAGTGAATTAAAACCAAATATTTGAAGCATAGCTTCCTAAATGTACCTTCCTTGCTAAAATCATGTTAACCAAATAATGTCCATATAACTTTTTTTCCAATTATTATGTAATATAAAAGTGTTTCCAAGATCTAGCTTGCATATTACAGGCAACACTGATCCCAGAGGAGAGCTTAAAAGCGGTAAAAACCAGCGATGTGGAATGATGGAAAACCTGGAGACAACTATACCAAAAAAGTGAGAATTGAGTCAAATTAGTGACTTGTATGTTTCTGTTGGTGTATCTAACTATTTGTGTCGTCTGTTTGTTCAGTGTATATTTTCATACTTCCAGATGGTAATATCAAATTAACAGATGAACATTCTTAAAAGAGCTCTATTCAAATGGCTAAAAATTAAATAAGTGCTCATATATGTAAATGAATACTCCTAGAGCCCATACTAGAAAAGACAAACAGGATGAAAAAGGTCATAAAAATCTGAATAAAAAAAACTATTTAATTTAAAGAGAGAGAGGGGGAAAAAAAACTAAACTAAAAAGGCTGTCATGAATTCTTCCACAATCTTTCTATAGCCTATCCTACCCCAGGGTCTTCTCCTAACCTTGTCTGAATTCGAGTGACTCATTAAAACCAGTTTAAGAAACTATGGTAGATGGGCTGGGTGAGGAAAGATGGGGAAGATGTGACTTTAGCTTAGAGATCTGTCTACTAGGCCTGGAAATTAAAAATGATAGGGGCAGAGGCACTATTTCAGAATAAACTTTGTTTTGTATAGTCCACCCTTTAATTCCCCAATTCAATTCTAACAGCCTTGAGATGAGAGTAATTAATATACCCAATGGCCAAATTTCAGTAAACAAAGGAAAAGATCTATGAAAGCTATAAAAAGATTTCTCTAAATTATAATTAGGGAAGTGGATGTGGGTCAACCACCTGGGTGCCTGCCTAACACATGGGAGGTCCCGGGTTCCAGTGCCTCCTAAAAGAAGACCAGCAGACACCGCCTCGGGTCGCAACAGGGCTAGCTGCCATCTCCCATCACAATGAGCTAGACTCCGCCCCTGCCGCAACAAGCAGAGGCCACAAGCCAGCAGACGCAGCAGCTCACGGGGAGCAGAAGTGGCTCAGTCCTTTGGGCACTGCCCTCTCATGTGGAAGTTCCCGGGTTCGGTTCCCGGTGCTTCCTGGAGATGGCGAGCAAACAATGAGCCAACAGACGAGAGAACCATCTGGGGGAAGGGGGGGCAAAGAAAAAGAAAATAAATCTTAAAAAAAAATTATAATTAAAATTTATAATAATATATTCTCCAGAGCCTAATAGTCAGTGTGCTTTTGAAGTTATTTATAGTTTTAAGATATTATAAAAACCAAGAGGTTTTAACATCCAATGAAGGAAAAGAAAAAGAAAGCATTTCTTACATAAAATATCTTTATTTTAATTTTATTCCACGTGGATGTAATCTCCCTAGGTTTATCCAGATAATAATGAGTTAACATTAAGTCAGTCAAATCTTTAAGATGATAAAATTGTTAAGTTTTTAATTGATGAAATTATTTTTTTAAAAACATATCTTTTAAAAATAATTGTTTTGCCTAAAGTAAAATGACTAGTTTTTCACAGAACCAAATGAGGGATATAAGACTTAAAAGGATATGAAAAGAAAAAGGTTCGTGATAGCTTGTTTAAGGGAGTATGGTTTGCCTTAAGATAAGGTGGCTGGTTTTTGTAAAATCAGGATGGTAATATGTAGGGCAAGACTTGGATATGGAACGTTGTAGAAGGGTTAGTGGAAGTAAATTTTGCTCATGTTGACTGTTAATTCCATAAGCTTATATAAGGTGAAACTTGTCTTAAGGTAAAGTAACTAGTCTTTATGGTTATAAATGGTTATAAAAGATTATAGGAAATTATAGGTTGCAGGAAGTCTGAAAAGCATTTTCTAAACTGAGAGATTTCAATGTAAGTAACTGATTCCAGGAAGCCATTATTAAATAAAAATCTATAAGTTGATATTGATAACAAAAAGTAACTTTATTGTAGAAAAACCCATCAGATGCCACCTCAATCTGTTATGATCTATGCTAAGATTTGTTTACCAAATGGTATACTGATGCAAAACTAAAATTTGACTCTCTGTCAAAGCAACACAGTTTTCTTAAATGGCTGATGTGTTTTGAGTGGAAGGCTATAAAAGTCCCTATGAAATTTTCAATATATTTAAAGAACAAAAAAATCCGTGCCTTCTAGAATGGCTTCATCATCTCCTCAAGGGTTTTAAAAAATGCAGAACCACTGCTATTTTGGAAGTTTTCTTTTCCAAACTATTTTACTAATTTATTTGTCACTGTGATAAATAAAGGCCTGTTTAAATATAATGTTCAGACCTGACAAAGTTTAATATGCTAATAAAACCCTTAAGGATATCTTTAATTGCAAGCTGTTTCAAAAGATTTGTTCTGGGGGCGGATATGGCTCAAATGGTTGTGCATCCGTCTGCCATATGGAGGGACCTGGGTTCGCTCCCCAGGACTTCCCGGTAAAATTAAAATATATATGTAAGGCGCATGGGCTGCCAGGCTCTGTGTGCTGGTGAGCCGCCAGGCCCTGGGAGCCAGGCAGCAAGATGATGACGTAAAAGGAGAGAGACAAGACGAGATGTTCCGAAAGCTCCAAAAACCAGGAGCCGAGGTGGCGCAGATGGCAAAACACCTCTCTCCTGCATCGGAGGTCTCCAGGATCGAATCCTGGTGAAGACTAGAGGAGGAGGATGAGAAGAGATGAAACAGATACAGAGAACTGCCCAGCGAATGGACACAAAACAGCAAATGGGGAAGGGGGGGGGAGGTTAAAATGGATCAAGTAAATAAATAAATCTTAAAAAAAAATTTGTTCTTTCGTCTTGTGAAAAGTGAGGTGCTAAAATATGTTTATGAAAATTAACATTATCAATATATTTGTATTTTAATTCACAATGGAAAAATATATTCCAAAACTGGAAACTCATAATACTTGTGTAAACTGTGGAAAAGTTTAAATGGGGTGGTATTGAGGCAGGTTAGTATAGGAAAAAAGGGAAGACAAGTCATAGCTGGGACCCAGTTGAAAAAAATGAACTAAGAACTTTGTAGTAAGAACAAAGCTGGAAAGATCCCACCAAGATTCTGGCCATGAGGTCCTATTTGAAACTCCTGGGCTCAGAAGAAGCCCCGGATAACTCCAAACAGGCCTCCCCATCGGTCCCAGATAACGCCAAACAAAAAGCCTCCTCATTGGTCCCTTGAGAGCTAACAGGTGGGGATCATAAGGCCAATCAGAACAGCAAACAGCAAGGGCCCCTTCCCAATATTAGGAAAGGGAAGGAGGAAAAGCCTTAAAAAGGCCTAACTCGGGGCCCCACGCACGAGTCCCACCTGCAGCATGCCCACATCTGTGTCTGGGGTTGTATACTTTTTTCTTTTCTCTTGTTTCTCAATAAACTCTTTACTCCCTTGCCTACCCTATGGTCTGTCCTTAAATTCTTTTATGTGACATAGCCAAGAACCTAGAAGCCCAGACCCCAGAGTGTTCTGCTAACATATTTGGCGAGCCAGGCAGGAGACAAAGAGACAAGTAATGCTCCCCGACCCCTGCCACACCAGGTTGCCACGGTACAAATTAGAGCACAGCCAAGAATGGCCTCTATATGAAACCCTGAATTCCAGTTAAACCTGTGTTGAGAGGAGGGGACAGATGGTTATGGGGGCCAGAAAACATGTGTCCATGTCTCCTCAAAGGGTGAGGAAGTACACTACCAAATCGGTCAATCATAATAAGCTCAGGGAAATTACTCAGAGGCAGGAAATAACCCAGCCTTATTTCAAGGAAAGCTGGTAGAGGCAATAAAAAATACCGTCTGGTAGTTCCTGACTCTAGGGAAGGACAGATCCTCCTAGAACCTCACTTTATTAGCCAGTCTGCCTCGGATATCTGTAGAAAGTGGCAAAAACTTTCCATGAGCCCCCAAACTTTCATTAACTCCCTTTTAAAAACAGCCTTCACAGTTTTCAACAATCAAGACCAAGCCACTGAGGGGAAGCAGGTAAGGAGGGGCAGACATAGGGCCCAGAAACAGGCTCACCTTTTAACTGCCACTGTTGAAGACACCCTGTCACCTCAGGGCCACCGGAATTCAGGCTCCACATTTGCAGGAACCTGCTTCAAGCATGGAGGCAGGTCCCTGGTCCCAAGCTGCCTCACTACCTGAACCTCCAGGGCAGGGGAGGATGGAAGGGGCCTGAAGCCACACATGAACCATAACTCAGGAGGAGCCTTGGGTGACCCTTGATGTGGCTGGTAAGATTGTTAATTTCTTAACATAAGAGCCACTTATTCAGTCCTGACCTGCCACTCCAGATTTCTCTAGCCTCGGTTGTGCCTAACATAGGGAGTGAATGGGGACTCGAGATCTAGGCCGTTTTTAAACCTCTCCCCTGCCTCTAGCCCATGATAAAAAAGTTCCTGGCTATTCCTAGCTCCCTGCCTATTCCCTTGCAACATTCCAGTCCTTCCAATGAAAATCCCCACAGGACTTTACCCCTTGCGAGAGGTAGATAATGGGACTGCAGCCCCAGAGAAGCCCCAATTCATGTCTCATCAGGGGCAGGGCTTCCCTGGATTCCTCAGCTCTGTGCCTAGCAGCTGCCCGGGGATTTCCCCAGAGGAACAAAGCTGAAGGGTTCCACACGAGGTTTCTGCCATGGGCAGACACTGGGAACTTTGCGTGAAGGTGATTCTAAAGTCAGGTCTTTCCCCAAGCTAAGTGTGTAAAATCCTCTCTTCTGTTCTACTCTGTGCTTACTTTAACTTTGTCAGTCTGCTCATGCCTAGGAACTCATAAATCAGATTTGGGTTCGTCTGTTACAAATTGGATAATGATGAAAGGTAACCTAAAAATGAGTCTTTAAATGTCAACACTATCTTGCAGTTGGATTTGACATATAAAAGAAATCACAAGTGGAATTACTTCAAATGCTGGAAAAAGGGGAAAACTTAGCAACATCAATGTTACTAATAAAATAGTTTTAGTTGCTTAGTTAATAAACAAAAGTGCCCAATTTGTTAGTAAAAACTTACTAGAAACTCTATCAGTTAAGATCATTATATAGTTGCCTTTATATTATAAAACAGCAAAAGGATAATATCTGAAAACGCTATAACTGGGTGGATTTAGCCTAGACCTACTATTGTGATGGCAATCTTAGACTAATTTACCTTTGTTTATGGTTAATTCAGGTCTAGCCTTAGCCTTGTGTATGCTTGCTATAGTAATGGTAATTATAAACTGAACTTACCTTTAATTAAGGTTGAGACTAGCTTCTCCCTAGACCTTCTATTGTGATGGTAATTCTAAATTAAACTTATCTTTGTGGTTATTTCAAGTCAAGCTTCACTCTCCTGAATGCTTGCTACTATAACTCTGAACTGAGTTTGCTTTTGTTTATAGTTATTTCAGGACTGGCTTCACCTCTGTAATGGCAACTACTCTATTCTCTCCCGTTTGTATCCATGGCAACTTCTGCTCCCCATGGCTTGGGGGAAGGCAAATTTGAGACACCTGTTTCCCATCCTGCCATTGGTGTTAATAGCCCTGATTTCTCTCTTGACTACCCACCTGTGGGCACCAATTTACCTACTCTAGGCAAGAGCCCAGAGGGACCCCACGACCTTTGAGGAGATTGCTGTCTGGTGGAATTCTTGACCCTCGGGGTTGGATATTCACTCCTCCAGTGCAGCGGCTGCTGGAGTCCTGTTATCTCCATGGACTGGGGAGTGGGGGCCTCCCAACTTGAGTGCTGAAGATGCTAAAACCAGTAAGTCATGAGAGAAACCAGTTTTCCCCAAGACTTCAGTGACCTCTGTGAGTATATACCAGAATTAGTGTTGTTCATCCAAGGTCTATCAAAGTTAAAATGGGAAATAAGCAAAGCTCTGAAGTAAAGGAAAATGATGTAGACTGTATTTGAAAGCATTGGGAACAATTTGGTTATAAGTCAACAACCTTTTTAGAATGAAATTCTTGTGCAAAATTGAATGGTCACAGTGCAGATTAATCAGAAATAGCCTTCAAAGAGATCTTTTGAATATGTCATTTTTCAGTTAAACTTATTTTGTAAGAGAATAAAAACTTGTAAGTAACATTAGTGAATTGTGTGTTTCTGTGTCTAACTCTTTGTGTCTATTTGCTTAGTGTATATTTTCATACATGGGGATGGAAATATCAAATTAACAAATGAAAATCCTTAAAAAAAGCTCTATTCAAAATGCTAAAAATTAAATAAGTGCTTATACATATAAAAGAATATTCCTGTAGCCCAAATTAGAGAGGCTAAGTAGGATGGAAAGGTCATATAGAAATATGAATATAGAAACTATTGGGAAAGGTAAAAAGTCTTTCCTAAGCTCTTTGACCTACACAGCCCCCCAGGGACGCCTTCTCTTTGCAAGAGCTTTGTGTGACAAGACAGGGAAATGGAAGTTTAGCTTAAAACTATTATCTACCAGGCCGGGGAATTAAGAGTTATGGTTTATCCTGTAATTCCCCAATTTAAACCTTTTAACAGCTTTAAATTGAGAGAATTAATAAACCAAATACCAAATTTCAGTAAAGAAAGAAAAAGTCCTTGAAAAGCTGTGGAACAATTTTTCTGAATTATGATTAAAACAAATTAAACAATTATAATTATTTCAGAACCTGGCAGTCAGTATGCTTTTAAGGTTATCCACAGTTTTGGAATTTTATTAAAGAAAAAAGAAGTTTTAGCCAACTGTGAAGGAAGAAAAAGGAACATTCTCGCATAAACTATAATTGGTTTCCATTTTATTTTGCTTGGCTGTAATCTCCCTAGGTTTATAGGATACCAATTTAATAAACTAGCATTATATGTATTAAATCTTTAAGATGATGAAAATAGTTAAGTTTGTTTTAAATGAAATTAAGTTAAAGAAGAAAATATAGCTCTGTCCTAAAGTGAAATGACTGGTTTTCACAAAACAGAATGAGGGATGTAAAACAAGACTTAAATGGATAAAGTAAATTTCACTAGTTGCTAATTGTAATTTAATAAGTTTATTTAAAGGTAAAAGTACCTAGCTTATGTGGTTATGGTTGATTATAGGAAGATTGCAAAAGTATTCTCTAAATTGAAGTATTTAAAAGGCTAATTCCAGGAAGCCATTATTAATTAGAAACCTAAACTGATCTTGATAACAAAAAGTAACTTCGTAACAGGGAAAACTGTCAGAGGCTACCTCGATCTGCATGTTACGGTGGTGGTAGAGGAAAGAAATCTTGATTCCATTGGGAATCTTAGGTTTTCATAAAATAATGGAGAAAGTAGTTTTTGCTGTGCTGCTAAAGTAAAATACCTGTTAACTAATGTAATCATGGTAAAGGTGTAAAAATAAAGAGAAAAGCACTAATATAGTTAAGTTCCTTTGACATGTTATAAACTGCATTGGAAGTATTTAGAAAGTGTATAAAAATTAAGAGAGACAGACTTCAGTACTGTCAAACTCTTGTGCATTCAAAACAGGCCTTCAGTACCCTGCATCGTGCCTCTCCATTTGGGTTATTGGCTAGGCTAGTAACTAAGACCCCTAAAACAATGAAAGTACCTACCACATCTCTGGACATGCTCCTGAAGTGGATGGAAAGTACTTGATGTTTCAGACTCGTGCGGCAGCCAGCAATGGCTCAATATGGCCAGATTTACAATGAACACTGCCAAAGGGCACTATGCATCAGGCTGGTGAAACGCTGGAGCCCACCTTCCCAGCCTCTCTCTAGGATCAACAGAGCTGTACCATGCTGGCTGTGTGAAGGACATACCAAGTGGAACAATAATTACCAGAGTAATGTGAGTAAAACCTAAATAAACACAACTGGCATTATGGCCTGCTCCCCTGGGAAGACAACATATATGGTATTGCAAACCTGGAGTTTAGATCTATTAACTGCAGCTCAAAGAGGAACTTGTGCATTGATTAGTATTAAGTATTGTACCTGTATATTTGATATGATAATATCTCTTCTATTCTAGACCTTATGCAGGATATTGAACATGTTAAAAGTCTTGGTAAATTTAATTCATTTTCTAAGTAGTTAATGAATGTGCCTATAAGATGAAAGAATGGCTCTCAAGTACTTTATTTTGCTTGCCATATGCTTGTCTTGTTGTTGCCTATATTGTCTTTGTGAGTTTATGTCTAGTGTCTCTCGTCATCCTTCTCCTAGCTGACCTAGGCATAACCACTGCCATGGGAACTGGGGTTGGCAGTTTATACCAAACCCAGCAGGTCTACCACAATCTCTCCCTAGAGTAAACCAACAGCATAGAAGAAACTAGCCACTCCTCAGAAGCCTTTAGACAGCAAATAGACTCTCTTGCTACCATGGTGCTGCAAAATCACAGAGCCCTAAACATGCTCACAGCAGCACAGGGAGGAATCTGCCTGTTCCACAAGGAGGAATGCTGTTTCTATTTAAATCGCTCTGGAACATTCCTAAACGGCATTTGAAACCTACAAGATGAAGCCCATCAACTTCAGGATGATGTAGCCTCTGGAGCGCCTGGCCTTTCTCGCTCCCATGGTCTAGTATGTCATGGCTGGCCCCCCTTTTCGGGCCTGCTTACCACCATCTTCTTTATCCTTTTAGTAGGACCATGTATCTCCAAATTCTAATTAAGTTTATCTCTTCAAGAATCAACACCTTGCAGAACAAAGTATTAGTCATACAGGGATTTCTTCTAGTTCCAAACACAGTGCTGGACTCATCTTCCTCCAATCTCAATAGAATAGTCAGAGAGTTTCACACCGTCAGGCAGAAACTACTGCCCCGAACAGCAGGAAGCAGCTACCAAAGAATGACCATCGCCCTCCAGCTCCTCCTTAAGAATAAAGGTGTAAACCCTCTGAGGAGGGGAGTTGGAGCAGGTTAGTATAGGGAAAAAGGGAAGACAAGTCACAGTTTGGACCAGGCCAAAAATATGGCCATGAGACCCTGCCTGGAAACACCAAGGGAAGGTTGCTACTAAGAACAAAGCCAGAAAGACACCGCCAAGACCTAGCCACAAGGTCCCATTTGGAACTCTCCCGGGGACAAGGGGAAGCCCAGATAACTCCAAACAGGCCTCCCCCTTGGTCCTGGATAACGCCAAACAAAAGGCCTCCTCATTGGTCCCCTGACAGCTAACAGGTGGGGATCGTAAGGTAACCAGTCAGAACAGCAAACAGCTGGAGGCCCTCCCCAACATTAGGAAAGGGGAGGAGGAAAAGCCTTAAAAAGGTCTAACTCGGGGCCCCACATGCACATCTCACCTTGTAACACACCTGCACCCGGGTCTGGGGTTGTGTACTTTTTTCCTCTTCTCTTGTTTCTCAAACTCTTTACTCCCTTGCCTACCCTATGGCATGTCCCTAAAATCCTTTATACGACATAGCCAAGAACCGAGAAGCCCAGAACCCAGAGTATTCCACTAACAGTATTTTGAAAATTTTTAATATATAATAAACTTTATTTTAAAAGAGATTTTAGATTACAGAAAAGTTACATAGAAAGTATAAGGGATTCCCATATACCCCACACTCTCACCCCCTCCCCACACCTTCCCCTATTAATAACATCTTACAATTGTGTGGTACATTTGTTACAATTGATGAATAAATACTGAAACATTGATACTAACCAAGGTCTAGAGTTTACCTTGTGGTTTACACTTAATTCCAATGCCCTAAAAATGCCCTCTGTTCCACTCATTATTCCCTCTCCTCAGAACCTCTGGTAACCACTATCTTTATATCAATGTTACAAGTTCTTCTATTACTACGATAACAATAAGTCTACTTTGGTCCATGTTTGCATTCCCCCCTTATGTTTGTTCATTCCTCAACCTTGAGGATTTGGGATGGTGTTGTCTGCTCTGCTTCAGATTGAGAGGGGGCTTAGATCTCATGTAACAGACGGAAGGAACTGTTTTGCTTGCAGTTATAGATACTCTGTTTTTGGGGGATGGGAGTTGTCCATCATCATCATTTTATTCGTTGACTTTGATAATGTTAAGTTTTAGTCACATTTTGTTCTAATCAGCATTTTTATCAAGGTATTAAACTTCTTTAAAAAAAATTTGATCTGTCATAAAATACTGTGCATAATCACAGTATTTATTTCCTAAAACTACTGTGAATGTATAGACTTATGTTTATTCCTAAGGGAAATATTATTTACAAAATAATAACAAATCCAGTACTGCCTATTTCAGATACTTAATACTTGTAAAGATCCATATTACATTTACCATTCTGAAGTTTTAAAGAATCACACTCATTGTTAAAAGTAATATATTCTTATTAATGTTCCAATAAGTGTATAATTATATTAAGGTGGTGGTAGCGAGAAGATAATTGATTCCATTGTGAATCTTAAGTTTTCATACATTTACTAGAAAAACAGTTTTCTTCCAGTACTGATGAAGTTTCTTTGTGGTAAACCATATCTTTCTAAAAGAGAAAACGTGAAGGAGAAATTAAATGTGTAATTTACTTATATATTTGGGGATTGTATTAAAATTCATAAAGACTTTTAAAGCTCTCACTGTCTATTCTATCCTAATACTGATCTGCATGATGATACAGTTGGTTATAGCTTTAGTTATTTTTAGAAAAATGTGATGTTATGAAAACAACCAAAAACTCTTATCAGTTATACTGTTTCGCTTTAATGCTCCTCTAAAAGAGCATGCAGTCACCCCATCTTCAACAAAAAGAGACTTGAAAGGAAAAACAAGGCAGGAGTTTATAAACTGTTTTGCCATTGATTAACATAACTTGGTAAAAGAGTAAAAGTATAATGAAACTAACCTTCTATAGTCCATAGTTTATGGTCTCTAGAAACAGCTTTATTCAAAATATTCAAGGAAATTAAGGCCTAGTTGTAAGTTCTTTCAGCAGTCAATTTATTCCTGAGCTCTGATATCTAATTGCTATTTCTAAGTACTAAGATGCTTTACTCTTTATGTATAACCTGATAGCTCCCTAGAATTTTTAAGGGTCTATATAACACCTAGAATAAAACGTAAATGGGGCCAATCTAAAGACCAAGGAGATCAGGATACAAGAAAAAAAGTAATAGTATCAGTATTTTAAAACACTAAGTACTACAAGGACCAGAAAGAAGAAATTTATTTTGTCAAGAAAGTTCTTTTAATTTTTGAAGCACTAACTAATTTAACCAGACTAGTCAGCTTATTTAAACAGCATAACTAACATAGAACCTAAAATAGTGAATGAGATTGAGATATTCTGTACAGAATTGTTGTAATACCCTGATGCATTTCAAAGTGTTTTGGGCATAAAATAGAAAGGTATCTGCGAAGCCCCTTAAGAAATGGGAAAAACATAGAAATATTAAACTTCACCTTAGAAATTCCTACACTCTCTCAAACAGGTGCTCCCAATTTATTGAAATGGTAGAACTCTGCAGGGAAAACCTGTGAAAAAGAAACATGCTAGTAAGCTGAGCTCTCGATCTTGAAGCTTACCCACATGAAACTTAGTTTGGTAATGATGAAGCTAAACCTAACTATAATTAATGCCTGAGAGTCACCGCTAGAGAACCTCTGTTACTCAAATGTAGCCTACCTCTCTAAGCCAAACTCTCACTACCTTCCCCCTATGGGGGTCAGGACTTCCCAGGATAAAGTTTTCCCTGGCAACATGGGACTTAACTTCCAGAGATTTTTTTTCCTAGCAATGCAGGACTTGATAACTCCCAGGGATGGACCTCTCAGACAACATGGAATTAGGACAAAAGGGGGGAAAGAAATAGAACAGAATAAAGTTTTAATGGCTAAGAAATTTCAAACAGTCAAGAGGCTGTCCTGGAAGTTACTCTTATGCAGGTTTCAGCCAGCAGGCAAAGCCTAAAGAATATTCCAGGCTCTACCTAAGAAAGGCTATATAATTATTTCTCCAATGTAACATGCTTATTTAAACCTATCATTCTCAATTTGTGTTTTAAATTTATTTTTCAGAAAGTCTCTGAATTATTCCTATACCATACAAGCCAAGGAATCCAGAGGTCAAAATGACAACCAGCTTCCTCTCTACTCCATAATGTCGACACCCCTTTTCAGCATGAAGAACCCTAAAAGATCCGATGTCAAGATTATTCCCAAGATCGGGAATTTTACAGAAAGGGAGGAGTTGTAATTGAGGGTTAAAAATTAACAAATTATTATTTCTAAATCATTATATAGACTTACAGATGCTGTGGCAGTTTGGTATTGTTTATGAATTCCAAAAATAGATATTGAATTGTGCTTGTAAACTGGTCTGTTCCACAGGGCATATTCAGTTGTATTAGACACAGAGGTTTCACTTTTACTTTATTAAATCAAGATTAGGGCTTTTATTTGACCATGTCACTAGGGCAACTCAGTTTGAGTCCCTGCCTACAGCTAGCCTACAGCTGTGGGCTATATAAAGGGATGCTCAATCAAAGACAGGGGAGTAAACACACAGAGAAGAACACAGAGTGTTGAGTTTTTGACACTGGAGCCCCAGGGAGAGAGTCAAGCCATTTGCCTAATAGTTCATAGCTGGCCTTGTGGAGAGAACAGAACAGCTGAGCCTGGAAAGAGACGGGCCCAGGGAAGACAGACAAGCCTAATGCCAGCTTACAGCTGAGATAAGAAGAAGATGGGACCACAGAGCTTTAAGAGGAAGGAGGAAAGCTGAACCCTTACAGACATCGCACGTCATCTTGCATCAACAGGAGGCAACAGACTTTGGGTGAGAAAGTAACTCTTATGGTACCTTGAGTTGGACTCTTTAGGGCCTGGTAATTGTAAGCTTCTACCCCAAATAAATACTCTTTATCAAAGCCAACAGATTTCTGGTATTTTGCATCAGCACCCCTTTGGCTGACAAATACAGATGCCTTTATATTATAAAATAACAACCTAAAATTACTGAAGTCCCTCTAGACTTAACCTCATCCTTGTATATGCTGACTATTGGGATGGTAATTCTGAAATGAGCTCACCCTTATGCATGCTTACTATTGGGATAGTAACCACTCCACCTCCTTTGTTTAACATCCATATGGAAAACCCTGTGTCTGACCTCTACTCTCTATTTTCCTATTGCAGAACCATGATCTCTGAAAAATGATTCTAACTTTTAACTCCCCCTGGTTTGGGGTCCACTCCCAGTTTGTTCAGCCCCTTAATGTTTATTAATGAAGGAACCTGTGTCCAGCTCCACCCCATTTATTCATTAGCACCCTGATGTTATAAAATATTAGAATTTCTGCCAATCAAGGAGGCAGTTTTGGGGCCATCTAAAGCAACTAAGATGCATTGGGAGAAAATAACCCGCTGTGCTCAGTATCACCTCCAGTCCAAAGACCAAGAGTTTCACAGGCCAGAAGGGTTCAAGTTCCAGGGCTAATTTCTAACTTCTACCAGTTGTATTATTTCCAAGCAACAATTATTGCTGATATATACTATATGCCAGGACTGTACTTAAGTGCTGAGAATATAAAGGATAAGTAAAGCATGGTCCCTGTCCTTAAGGAGTTCAGTCTTATGGGGATACAAAGAAGGGAGAAATCAACTATCCAAGGGGAAGAGTAGTCAAAGGAGGTTCACTAAGAGAAGGAGATGCTTGAACTGAATCTTGGGAGGAGAAGAAATTAAGCGTTCACCAATCGGAGAAGGAAGAGGTGTAAGGCATGAATCAGGCTGCATGTGGTGAAAACCAGAAGATGAAAGTAGAAAGAAGCTAAGGGTCATCACAAAATATCTTTTTGGCCATGTTAAGAAATTATCCTGAGCACAAGTAGAGTCTTTGAAGGCTTTTAATTAGTGAAGAACATTTATGAACTGCTTACCCAAGAACCAGGAACTCTTCTCCTCCTCTAAGCATTTGAGACTGTAGTCCTTGGTCTAGTCTAGAATAATGAGGACCTAAATTAAGACACTAACAGAAGAGGTGAAAAGAAGGGCTCAGGCACTCAGCTACAAAGATTGAAATCCATAATTGTTTCTGGATTTCAGATATGGGTGACTAGTTAAATGATGATACCATTCATAAAGACAGAAAGTAAATGAGAGCTAACTTGGTGGGGAAAGAACATTAAATCAAGGCTGATCCCTGACTCAGAATCCACATGCCAACCTCATAGCATTGATGAGATGCTTCAGGGGCAGCAGAACACAATGAGGAAGAGCCAGACTGCCTAGATCTGAATTTTGACCCAGCCACCCACTAGCTGTGTGACTTTAAGCAAATTACTTAAACTCTCTCTGCTTCAGTTTCCTGTTGAGTAAAATGAAGATAATGGTCAACTTGTGTGCATAATTATCATGTTAATGTAAGACTTATAAGAACGATGAAATTTAGTATTTGTATTTAGGATTTAGAACAGTGCATGGTCAGAGAAACACCACATAAGTGTTTGTTAAATCAATAAATGAAAAATATTTTAAAAAACATCCCCTGGCTCATATTGAACACTCGAAATATTAATTTCTTTCCCTTTCCTGCCCAGTCTGCCTGCTCATACCCCTTGCCTTGGGCTGCTGTCCTACTAATCAGTGTTTGTAAATTTAGTCTTTAATGGATATCCCTTCTAGTCTTAAAATCGACTTGATTTGACAAATTATATGGCTTTTAATGGAGAGGGGAGAAAAATACATCAAGAAGTACATATCAATTTCCCAAACAGGAATACCTGAATTTAAAAAAAGTAAACTTAGTAAAAGTCTTACTAGAGGTTAGTAGTGATTTGGAATATAACTGGGGTAGAAGAAAAGAGTTCCAGGGAAGAAGTAATCACTTCTCTCACAAGACAGTAATTATCATGAGGCAGCAAACATCCAATTTATTTACAGTCTAGTTACTGAGTTTGGTGTGTGTGTGTGTGTGTGTTTTAATTAGTTCATTTGTCCAACTCTCCATATGCCCTGTTCACTAGCCCAGAGAAACAAATTTCATGCGGAGACACTTGTTATTGCTCATTTTGTCAGTCATAAGCTTGTTGGTTATGGCAAAGAGGCGCTGAAATTAACATTATTTTTATTTTCAAAATTGTTTTGGAAACAGACATTTTTTCTTGCTGACACAGTTCAATGGTTGAGTTCCCAAAAGCTTATTTGGCTATAGGAATGCTGGTAATGGAAGACTTCTTGAGAATGCTAATCCAAATAATTACTAAAAAGCCTTCTGAACTGTAGGTTATTTTTTTAAACTTGCAATTAAACTCAGTGATAAATCTTCTAAAGAAGTAATTTTATCCAAAAACTTGCTTGTTTACACATTTTAATGTTTAAGTAAGATATGATCCATTTTTTCCCCAGAAATACTCAGAAGACATTTATCTTTATAACATAGTATTTACATAACTGAATTGTTCTATTGCTGTATCCCTACCTAGTATTGTATATTTTGTTGCAAAAGATGCTCACCTCAATCTACCAAGTCACAGCTGACTTAAAAAAAGCAGAACACCTCAGCTGAAATGTCAAAAACTTCAGATATTCTATCATTTAGCACCATAATGGGGAAAAAAAATAGTAACAACTTTTAAATAATAATGACACCCCTAAAAGACTTTTAAATCAATTTCTTTTCTAATGGTGCACACACAAGAACACATGGGAACACACTTGCCTTAAACAGGCAAAAAGTTGGGGAAAAGAACACAATTTGCAGATGGTTGGCGGGTAAAGAGGAACCAGAATGTGGATTTCAAAGTTATTCTAAGTGTGAATTTTTCAGAGGGAGGAAAGGATGGAGGGCTGGAGGGGCGGAGGGACGGATGGAAAAAACCACAAACTTATATACTCATTAGTACCTTAAGGAAACTCTTGGGAACAGGATTATTTTTCCATTATCCCATTTTTTAATGTATATACCTTCTTTATCTTAGTTATCCAAACTCCCAGCTCAGAGTTGGTTAAATTTGGTGGCCCAGAATTCTCTAGATCACTGAAACCTTTGTCTATCATGATTTCTTGCTTTCCAAGAGTTTCCTTGCTACTTTTGGGAACAGGATTATTTTTCTATTTTTTAATATATATATTTAAAAATATATATTAAAGCATTAAGTTTTAACTTTAAATTTAACTGCTTATTTTAAAAATAATTTCTCTTATTATTCACTGATCCAAATTCTTTAAAACAGAAGTGAAAAATACAGAAGAAAACTCATGATGTCAGGATATTGGAAGTCTGATAGAAGCATCATTGGGTTGGCAAGGCATAAGGATAGGTAGTTCCTTCTGGGTGCCTTGCTAACCCAATGATGCTTCTATCAAAGTAACAGAGAAGAAGAGATGGAAAGCAGCATTCATAAAACACCTAAGAACAACCTTGACCCAAAAAAAAGTGCTGGCATCTTATGAGGAAATCTTTGCTGCAGGAGAGAAAAACTATTCAATTAATTGTGTTGGAACAACTGGATATCTGTCTGGAAAAAAAGCAAGCCAAATGTTCACTTCACTCCAAAGGGCAAAATAAATCCTAAGTAGTTAAAAAAAGGTGAACATAAAAAAATCAAGGAAAGAAGGAAGGAAGAAGGAAAATAAGAGTAAAAAAAAAAACCACTTCAAAAAATTAGGAGAAAATATAGGTGAATACCTAATCTGATCTTTGGAAGGGACAGGACTTTCATAAAAGAAAATCATCACAAGGAAACATAGTGTTAGATTTCACTATAAAGAAATTTGGAATATGTATTGTGGTGATTTGAAGCTGAATGCACCCCATAAAAACATGTTCTTAAATCTAATCCACTCCTGTGGGTGTGAGCCCACTGTAAATTGGGCCTTTTGATGAGGTTACTTGAATGAAGGTATGTTCCACCTCAATCAGGATGGGTCTTAATCCTATTACTGGAGTCCTTTATAAAAGAATTAAATTGAAACAGAGAAAGTCACAGAAGCAAGAAGCTGAAATCAATGAAACCTGGAAGACAAAGGAGAGACCAGCAGATGCTGCCATGTGCCTTGCCATGTGACAAAGTAGCCAAGAAGCACCGGCAGCTGGTCTTCCGGAAGAAATCATCACACCTTGATGATGCCTTGATTTGGACATGCTCCCGGTCTCAAAACCATGAACGAATAAACTGCCGTTGTTTAAGCCGAACCATTTCATGATATTTGCTTAAGCAGCCTAGGAAACTAAAACAAACATATATAACACATATCAACCAAGATTAAAAGACTATAATTTGAGGAAAATAGCGTAACTATTAAAAGTATGTGTTAAAAAGAAATAACAAAATATATTAATATATATGTGTTGGGGATTGAATCATGTCCTCCACAAAAAGCATGGTTTTAGGTCCCAAGCCCTGGTCCTGTGAGTGTGGACCTATTTGTAAGTAGGACCTTTGAAGAAGTTACTAGTTAAGGTGTGCCCAAACTGAATGATGGTGGGCCTAAATCCAATATGGCTTACGTTCTTATAAGCAAAGGAAATAGGACACAGAGAAGCCTTGGGGAGCAGCCAGAAGCTGGAAGTCAATGGAACTCAGAAGAGAAGACACTGCCATGCGCATTGCCATGTGATGGAAAAGCCAAGGAACCGTAAAAACTGCTGGCCAGGCAGAAGCCCCTGACCCAGGGAAGAAGCAAGCCTTCCAGACCCTGAAACTGTGAGCCAGAAAAGTCCTGTTGTTAAGCAAAGCCAGTATATGGCATCTGTTTTATCAGCTGGGAAACTGAAACAATATGTAGAGTACATCCACAGCTTTTTAATACTGAAGCTGTAAAGAGACTATAATGACTCCAATAATAGATAATTACGACTGACAATAAATACATAAAAACAACTAACAAATATATGAAAAATCATCAATTTCACTAGTAAATCAGAGATAAAGTTTAAAACAATGCAATATGCTTCCTATATCAAAGCAGCCACAATTAAAGGGGAAAAAACCCTCTTGGTGGGGTCCATTCTGTCATTCAATGCCTTTTTCATACACCATCTGTGCTTATGTTATCTGGTAGGGATGTAAATCTTTCAGGGAATATGGCAATTTGTATCAAAAAGCCTAAAATATTTTTTATCTATTGACACAATAATTCCACCTTTAGGAATATATATCCTAAGGAAATAATCAAAATTGTAACAAAGATTTGTACAGAGTTTTATAGTTGGGTTTTTTTTTTATTATTCAAGGCATTATTTAAAATAGCAAACAACTTAAAGCAAACCAAATGTTTGAAATTAGGTGAAATGACTGATGAAGTGATGACAGCATGAAATACCACAGAAAGAACACTGAAGAAAATTTTTAAAAAATTTTAACATTAGAAATAATGTTAAGTCAAGAAACAGGATAGGAAGTTTCATCTTCAGGTATGATGTGATCTCTATTTTTGAAAAACAGTGGCAAATTAAGATGTGAAAACAGTGTGGTATTATGGATGATTTTGTCCTTTATCATCATTTAAATTTTCCACATTTTCCATAATGAGAAAACACTCATTTTTTTCATATTTAATAGTATTTTATAGTATTTATTTTATAGTATTTAAGAGTGATTGTGTGAGGGTGGTGGAGCAGACGTGTTAAAAGAGAAGCAGCCTGTGCTTTTCAGTACTGAGAGGTGGTTTTCCAGGTACACTGCACTTGGATTTTTCTCTCTGAATCAAATTCTTAGTTCTGGTTGAGTGGAGGGTTTGGTAGAACAGCAAAAAGAGTTTGAGGGAAGTGGATGTGGCTCAAGTGGTTGGGCTCCCATTTACCATACGGGAGGCCCCGGATTCGATTCCCGGGCCTCGTGGTAAAGGCGAGCCAGCCCACACGGCACGGTAAGCTGACGGCCCACACAGCGCAGTGATGCAACAAAGGGAGACAAGCAGACACAGAAAAACACACAGCAAATGGACACAGCAAGCACAAGCAGCAAGGGTGTATAAATAAAAATAAAATAAATCTTAAAAAAAAAAAAAAGAGTTTGATGTCATGGAACAAAAGTAAAGACAGACAAGAAGACCCTAATGAGGGGAATTTTGATCTGACACTTCCTTTTAGGAAAACATTTTTAGTGGCTTATATCTGTGCATATTTACAAGGGCTCAAACTGTCACTTTCTTCTCAAATAAATTTTCTACAGGTGACTCCCCTAAAATCATACAAAGAAGAAAGACAAAATATATGTTCTAGCTTTCAGTAAAATCCTCATTCCTTTACTCCTTGTTTACCTGCTTTAAGGGAGATAATGCCTGATTCACAAGACCAGTACAACCAAAATGTGTTATAAGGTAAAGGTCTGGTGTGAGCTGAGAACAACCAATGAATGGACAAGGGAGGAAAACGATGAGTGGTGAGAGGTGGTGTGACATGCTGGTAAAGGAAAGGGAGGGGCAAGCTTGGGAAGCAGCCTGAATACACAAATTACTCAGAGGTCCCACTATAAAAAGTTTGGTCTTCTTTCAACACTGGCTTTATATTTTCTTAAAAGCAAATGTGTAATGGAAACAAGAGAGACAGACAGGCATTCACAGACAAAATGAAATTGAAGAGAGAGTGTAAAATATAAATTTCCCCAATACACACAAAACTTTAATTTCACAAATAAACTCATTCAAATTGAACAACTTAAAAGAGCCAGAAGCATCAGTCTTTTTGGAGGGCTGAGGCAGGTTAATAAAGAAAAACAGGGAAGATGAGTCACAGGTGGGACCCAGCAGAGAAAATGGCTGGCAGAGAACATGGCTGTGAGACCTCGCCCAGAAACCCCCTGCTACTAAGAAAACCAGAAAGACCCCACCTAGACCCTGGCCAGAGGTCCCATTTGGAACTCTTTCCGGGGTCAAGGGGAAGCCCCCATACCTCCATCAAATGGCCTCCTCATTGGGCCCCTGAGCACTAACAGGCAGGGATCGTAAGACAACCAATCAGAACAGCAAACAGCTGGGGCCCTCCCCAACATTAGGAAGGGGGAGGAGGAAAGGTTTTAAAAGGTCTAACCCGGGGCCCCATAAGTGCGTCTCACACAGCAGCATGCCTGCAACCATGTCTAGAGTTGTGTACTGTTTCTCTTTTCTTGTTTCTTAATAAACTCTTTACTCCCTTGCCTACTCAATGGCATGTCCTTAAATTCTTTTACATGGCATAGCCAAGAACCTAGAAGCCCAGAACACAGAGCGTCCCGCTAATAGGGCCAAAAATTAGATAAGACTAAAATTAAAACATATGTTATCACCAAGCTTACAATTTTAAGATACAAGTAGTCATGAATTGCTTTTCAGTTCTTTTAAGTCATTTAAACTCTCCCAAGAGACTGTTTGGGCCATCACAAGTTACAAAGAAAAAACTGCTCCCAACTAAAGGCAGGCACTACCAGATGACTGATCAAACTCAGATATTGTGTCTGGATTTCTACAACCATGAGAAAATCCAGAAGATATCAGTCTCATTAAGACACAAGAGTGCAAAAATCTTGAAGGCAGAAAAAAGTAAGCGCTGATGACCTTTGGAATTAATACCTGAACAGCTTATTATCTGACCAAGTATCAGACCAGGACCATACCATTTTATTAGCTTGTGATTTTCAGAACACAACTCTGATTTATTTGGAAAATATAGGAGAGAAAAAAATGACCTACAATGGAATTAAAAGTATATTGTATAGTTTGTTGTCATCAAGAATATCCTGTATTTCAAAGCAGCATACTGGCAAACCTTCCCATAAATCAGTGTTGAGTTCAATTCTCTTGAGCATTTTTCTAGATTCCACAAGTGGTCTAAGAATTGGAAATTTAGTTCACCAAGAGGCAAGACTGTTGGAACTACAGAATTTGAAAAGAGACCATGTTATCTGGTTCACCTCCCTCACTTTACATAAGCGCAGCCAACGGTCATTTGGCTATCTGGTGGACAAGCTCAGACTGGAATACAGACCACCAACCATCGGTGGCCCCGCGTTCTGGCTGGAGGGCCCACAGTGCAGTGGCAGATCCAGAACGCTGAGTTGTGCCTGCAGAGAACCTGGATATGAGGACACTAGCAGCTAGGCCCCATCCTGCTCTGCATGGCCTCTATTTGCTCTGATGCTGACTTCTATGTCTAATGTCACCACTTCCCATCTTATGATTACAATCTGTGGGTCAAATAACTTTTTTGGTTTGTCTTTTTTAAGATGACCAAAGAATGACATTTTACACCAGACTTTATGGAAACCAAAATATTATGACTGAAGGCTTCTTGAAGGATATTAGGATGAGCACAGCAGAAGCTGGTCATCATTAAATTATGTAGATGTAGTCTGGAAATAATTTGTCTATAGTATTTCCTGGTAAAATTTTGTTCCCAAGTGAGGTTTTCAAAATCTTAGACACTGTATGAGGTCATGGGCACTCCTTGCCCAGGACACCTGATAACGAGGGCAAATCTAAGTATGAATATATTCACATTTCTGGAATTTGCCATAGATATTCTATAACAGATTAAATGAGATTTCTAAAATGAAAAAAAAAATGCACTTTTCTTTCCAAAACGGAAACATCTTTCTATTTATTAAAGTAAATTATGTTCCATGTAAAATATGAAAATAGCCACACGTATATAAATTGCAAAGTAAAAGTGACCTCATCATCCTACCTCCCATAATATCCAGTTTTAACTGTTGGGTGACAGACTGGACTGAACTTGGGGTTCTGCCACTTAGGAACTGTGAGACCTCTCAGGGTGTCAGTGCTCTTATCTACAAAACAGAGATAATGACAGCATGTGAGAATTAACAGCGAGTATTTATGGAGTACTTTACAAAGCGCAGGCATTGTTCCAAACACTTGAAACCTATTAACTGGTTGTTAATAAAGTGACTGGTCTGTGTGTAAAGCACTTGGAACAGTGCTGGAGTCTTGGTCAACTGCTCATTAGATGTTAGCTATTGTTATGTCCTTCCAGACACTTTCATGCCTATGTAAACACACACACACACACAGCATTAATATAAATGGCTTCATATAAACTGTCCAATAACTTGCTTTTTTCCTTACTATAGTACAGACATCCTTCAATATCAATGCAAATACATTCAGTTAATCCTTTTAAAGGAGCACATGGTAATAGTTCCTAAGATACAATGAGTTTTGTGCTAGCTACTGGGCTTTCTCTGTATCACCTCACTTAATCCTCAGGCCAACCCTAAAAAGCATGTGCCATTATTGTTCTCATTTTAGAGAGGAGGAATGAGAGACTCGATTGACCAAGTATCTTGCCCAAGTTCATAAAGCTAGATGTGGTGGAGCCAGGATATAAACTTCGGTTCCTCTAAAACTAAGCCACCATGACACACTGCACCTTCTATAATGCCACAGTTTAAGCCAATGTCTACTAATAGTTTGGATAGTTTTTTTTTTTTTGGCAGGGGAGGTATTTTCAGCAATCCTGCAGTGACCATACTGGACCACAGATTGTGCACTCTTTCCCCAATCACTTTCTTATATACTTTCAGACACCCACGTCCTGAGCCAGAGTTTATTAAAACTTTGACACAGACTGCAGATTCCTTTCCAGAAAGACAATACCAATGGACCATGGAGAGTAATATGAGAGAGCCAACATAGGGCACTGTCGATCTTTTAAATCTCTGCCAATCTTATAGATTAAAAAGAACATCTTAGTTTTATTTCCATTGCTTTGACCAAACAAGGGTATTTTCATATACTTCAAACAATTATTTCTTCTTTTAAAAATTGCCTGATTTTAACATTATTCACCATTGCCAAAAGCTGGAAACAACCCAGGTGTCCATCAACTGATGAATGGATAAACAAACTGTGGTCTATTCACACGATGGAATATTATGCAGCTGTAAGAAGAAATGAAGTCGTAAAGCATATGGCAATGGGAAGTGGGTGTGGCTCAATGGACGGGGCTCCCGTTTACCATATGGGAGGCCCCGGGTTCGCTTCCCGGGGCCTCCTTGTGAGGGCAGGCCGGCTGGCCCGCACGGCACGGTGGGCTGATGCAGCGGGACCTCACGGCAGGAGGCGGGTGTGGCTCAATCGATGGAGCCCCCGTTTACCATGCGGGAGGCCCCGGGTTCGCTTCCCGGGGCCTCCTTGTGAGAGCAGGCCAGCCCGCGCGGCGCGGTGGGCTGATGCAGCAGGACCTCGCAGCAGGGGGAAGATAGGCGGACATGGAGGAAGCACACAGCGAATGGACACAGCAAAACACAAGCAGCAAGGGGGGGATGGGTGAATAAATAAATAAATCTTTAAAAAAAATAAAATAAAATAAATAAAGCATATGGCAACATGGATGAACCTGGAGGACATTATGTTGAGCGAAGCAAACCAGACACAAAAGGACAAATACTGTATGAATGTGTTACTATGAACCAAATAGATTGTGTAACATATTGTTTGATTAAAAAAAAATTTTTATGTATCCATTACATTTAATTGAGAAATGTATATATTTATTCATCTGTGTTTACTTTTTAGTTTTTAATTGTTTAAATTTTCAATTATTAAATGCACAAAATAAAGTTAAAAAAAAAAATTACCTGATTTTGGACCTCTGCCCACTCCTCTACAGAAAAATTCACTCATTAAGAGACTCAGACTATTTGAACAATATAACTACCACAGCCCATTTTAAATAGCGGGAATCATACCATAATGCCAATATTTAAATAATTTCAATTCATACAACTTAAGAAAAATCAAAGTATGCTTTAGCTCATGCAGGAACCACAGCTACTGTATCAGAAGTAGAGCACTTTCCTATAAATCAACAAGACCAAATCAAATACTGCTGCCACATCAACTCAAAGGTGGAGAATGAATGTAAGTAGAAACACAGTGTTCCAAACAGATTTTCTGTTATTCAGTTGCCATTAAGACCATGTTTTTTATTTGGACCATCATATATACTTTCTTTTTAAAAATAATACCAATTTACTGTTCAACAGAAAATTTCCCAGCTTAGGTAATGATTCTTAAGCAACTGACCACTGTCCTTGTAATTATCACCTCTGCTGTTGTCATCGTGGTGACTAGTTATGAGCACCTGCTCTGTGCCAGACTGCCCTGTGTGCATCATCTCACAATGTTCTCAACAACAATCTGAGTTAGGTACCATTTCCCCATTTGACACCTGAGGAAACAGACTCAGAGAAGGTAAGTTATTTGCCAGATGCCTCCCAACTAGAAAGCAGCAGAACTGAGGTTTGAACCCTGCCTGAGTCCAGAGCTATTGTTCTAACCATCATGCCTACCCTTATGGACAAACTCAGTTAAAATAAAGTCAAGCCAAAGACAAACTTGTAACTTCCTTATGGCAACTCAAAAGATTTATTGGTCTTTTCTTCCACGATCACTGTCTTAGTTTGCTAAAAGCTGCTGGGAGCAATACAGCAGAAATGTATTGGCTCTTATAATAAGAATTTATTAGGTTAAAAGCTTATAGTTCTGAGGCTGGGGAAAATGTCCAAATCAAGGCATCAGGTGAAACTCTCTCCCCGAAGTTTGACTGCTGGCAATGCTGGACTCCTGCCATGGGACAAGGCACAATGGTGGCTCTGCTGGTGGCTGCCTTCTCCTCCAGGCTCACTTTCTCCCCGAGCTCAGCTGTGGGCGATCAGGCACATGGCAGCATCCACTCTTCTCTCCCCTCTCCTCCAGGCCTTGCTGCTTCAGCTTTAGGCTGCTCCTTCTATGGCTTTTCTCTCTCCTGGGTTCACTGATTTCAACTTCTGGAGGATTCTCTGTCTCTGCGGCTTTTTTCCTGTGTCTGCAACTCTTTATTCCTCTGTTTATAAAGGACTCCAGTAAGAGTTGATTAAGACCCATGCTGGGTCATGCCCTACAGAAGTGATCTAATCAAAAGGAAGGTTCCTTAACTGAATCTACTCAAAAGGTTCTATCTACAATAGGTTTTACACACACATGAATGGATTCGCTCTAAGAACATGATCTTCTGGGGTCCACCCAGCTTCAAATTGTCACAATAACCTTATTTTCTTCTTGGTAACTCTTAAGTCACTGTATAATTCCTGGTTTTAAAGAAACCTGAAAGGATCAATTTATCCATCCTTCTACCAGAGACAAGGCTGAGTTAACCCTTCCCCCACCCAATCTGCTCTCTTGCCCATACAGCTCCAGGAGCTGTTTTAAAGGAGTTTTATAATCTCTGTTGGGAACCTTTGTAAATATTTCACAGATTTAAAATACGTATTGGCTATCCTATGCTATCCTCATTTATTTATCCAAATAGGAACACCATGAAGTCAGAATCCTAGTAAAGATGCCATCAGCAGGGAGCTGGGTTAAAAACCAAGTTTCAGCTGCATCTAGATGGGCTCCCAGGAGTTCAGAAATAGCCTTGGAAGGCCAGAATGGGAAAGCTGCTCTGCCATGTCTCCTGGTGCTGACAAAGGAGTCCCTTTTATCTGCCTGGCAGTCTTACAACTAAAAGGTTCTTCTTACATCTAACCTAAATCTCTCCCACTGAAATCCAGACCTTTTACTCATATTCACCACAAAAAATGAACTTCACTAAAGCAAGTAAGTTGTTCAAATTCTCACAGCAAGTTAAAGAGAGCTGTTATCACTACTGGTTTTTAATTGTCTTTCATTGCATAATCAAAAGTTTTTAAACACAGTCTATTTTTACTTATCTACCTCAAGAAACTGTGAATCTGACTTGGAAATAAATTTGCCTTTTAGAAATAAATTTCTAAAGAATTTAAAAACAGCCTACAGTGTGCTTTTAAAGTTCTTTATTAATAAAAATAATAACCATAGGTAATTTTTATCAACCATGTCTGTATTGGGTACAGTGCTAAACATTTAACATGCACAATGGCACGATGTTCCTTGACTGTCACAACAATTCTATGAAGTAGGTGCTCCCCACATTTACAAATGAGGAAACCGAGGCTTAGGTGAGTCACCAGTCCAAAGATACACAGTTAGTAAATGGACCCTGGTCTGCCTCATAGCAGAGCCGAAGCTCATAACCCATTCAACGATATTGTCTCTCACCTGACCTTTATTTTTAAATGGGTAAGACTCCCTTGACAGAGTACTTTTTTCCTGAAAGCATCAAGTTCTTTCCAATAAATTTTATTTTTCTCATCTCATTCCAAGGTTCATAAAACCAAAGAGTCATACTTAAGAATGCAGAAAACATTAAAAAAAAAAAAAAAAAAAGGAAAATTCTGCACTAAACATAGGCACATAGATATGAGTAACTACAGAGCTTTTGCTAGATAACCATGTGGTAACAGTCCATTTTGAGAATCTACTGTTTCATTACTCTATTTACTTATTACCACAGCTAAACCAAACTATTTTATTTTAATAGCTTTATAATATATTTTGAAATCTGGTTGAGCAAGCCACTCTCCTTTTGTATTTTTTTTCCTCCCAAAATCCTTATATGCCTACTCTTTCATGAATTTTAGAATCTGCTTATAAGAGTCAATGAAAAATACTGTTGGGATTTTAATTATCATCTTACTGAAGAAAAGTTAAAAGCATGGTTCCAAACATCCTGGCTTCAACCTGGGTTTTAATACACTGTTCCTTTATTATTATGAAGATGATGAGAATTTGTAGATTTACAGAAAAATCACGCATAAGATAGTTTCCATGTACCATACTACCATGAACACCTAGCATGGTACATTTGTTACAACTGATGAAAGAACATTTTTATATTTGTACTATTAACTATATAGTCCATGGTTTACATTACGTTTTACTGTGTTGTACAGTTTTGTTTTTAAATTTTTATTTTAGTAACATATACACAACCTAAAATGTCCCTTTTTTTTTTTTTAAAGATTTATTTATTTTATTTAT